>QFEC01004132.1:1201-22872 GCA_003316585.1 Gomphus bonarii
ACCTCAGTTGTTGTGACTGAGCGAACTGAGGCTCGGTTGATTGTACTTTGACAGCTTTTGCTACTGAAGTGGCAGGCTAACCTTACTTCTAAAATACATAAAAATTAGAATAAGAACTAAATCAGAAAAACATTAGATAAAGTGCAAATAAACCTAAACTAGTTTAGAACTAATAGTTTAACTTACTTAAACTATTAATCTATATGTAGCTGACAAGACACTTGACAAGACCCCCCTTAAATATTATCTTTGGACAAAGACCCAGATCAGAATCAGTGGAATCATTTTGCACAACTACTTGAGGTCATACTAATCTTAACTGATTACTTGATTCTCTGGAGTATAATTTCTTAATTGGGTTCTCCATTAAAATAGTCTGTGCAAGTGCTTTTTATTGTCCTTCTGTATCTTGTCAGAGAACTTGACTTGGCCTTGATCACACCAAAGTTTTGTCACAGCTTCTTGGGTTCCAAAATAGGGGGCCTTTAGTCCAAGGGCCTGAGCAGGTGAGTGCGGTGGTAGACCACCTTGCCTTAGCACTTGAGGCCCAAAACCACCTTTTCAAGAGGAAGACAGTGGCTCTGGAGCTGCTGGCTGGGTTGGTAGACCAGCTGGTAAGCATTCAGTCACCTATCCTGGACAACTTGGAAGCACTGGAGTCATCCCTACTTCCAGCAGTAGTGTCATGCCAATCACACAGCTAGTGGATGTATGGCATGACAGAAACAACTCTGCTTACAACCAGATACTACTATGTATCTCACCAGAACTCCAGATGTCTATCGATGACACAGATGTTGCCCAGAATGCCTGGAACATATTACTTGGAAAGTTTGAGTCACAAGACCCTAGCAAGATTAGCATTGTTAGGATGAGATATGATACCTACCACATGGTAGAAGGACAGTCAGTTATCGCATACCCCACTGTCATGAGAGAGTACAGAACACAACTGAAGAAAATGGGAGAGATTATAGCCGACTCTACCCATGCGGCTACCATACTCCGAAATGTACCAGAGTCTTGGCACCCCATATCTCAAACAATCAGAATGATTACCTGCATACCAGAGGAGATCGAGGAGAAACTAGAAGCACATGAAGCCAATCTCATAGCCCTCGAGATGGCTAATCAGGCTGCCACTGCATTCATTGCACAGACGGTGCCAAATCCCAGACAGATCTTCCCTTGACCCACTTTTAACACTTCACCAAATTCTCATAACCAGAGACAACCCCAGAACCCACAGAACAGAGGTCAGAGATGACCAAACTTCAATTGTAACAACTGTGACAGACCCAGCCACCTGGCATCCAAATGTTACTCACCCAGGGGTGGAGTAGCCAGGCAGGCACCATGGAGACAGGAAACTAGGCAGAATAACCAAAATGTCTTACCCCCTAGATCTCAATCTCCTGTTCCCATAGTCACACAATCAATCACATAGTATAGTAGGGAAAATACAGAAATACCCCCCAAACCTACCGTCAAGACTGAGAAACTCCAGTTCATGGTAGCTGCAGTCCAGGAAGTTGGTGAACAGAAAAGTTCATCAGTATTCTCATCTATGAGCATGCATACAATATCCTCAATTGAAGATAAAACTTACTACTGGCTAGCAGACTCTGCTGCCTCCTGCCACATATCTGGGAATCTTTCACTGTTCAAAACATTATACAACACCACCCCTATCACTATACAGACCGCAAGTGGTGACACATTCACCGCTACTCAGAAAGGAACCATTCCTATGAGGATCATATCTGGACCTGGACACAAAGTGACTGATGTACCAATAACACTCCTGAATGTTATATATGCACCAAATCTCCAGACAAATTTACTATCAGTCAGGATAATGGCTGAAGCAGGTGTGAACACAATCTTCACAAATGAAATGTCTTACTTAACATACAAAAACAAAATGATCGCATATGGGACAAAAGAGAAGACTTTATTCGTTTACATGGCAATCCCACTCAAAGAAAACATACAGGAGACTGCCAAACTGTCAAAAGAAACATCACAAATGGTATTATGGCATCACAGATTAGCTCACAGGAGTTACACCACCCTAGAATTGATGAAACAACTGCATACAGTCAATGGATACTATCCAGATGTCCACTCTGGCCCTGTGCCTGAGTGTATTAGCTGTCCATTTGGAAAACAGATACAATCTTCATTCCATCACACCGAGAAAATACCTACTGACATCAGAGACCTAGTAGTCTCAGATGTATGCGGCCCATTTGAACTATCTATCAATGGATACAAATATTTCATCACCTGGATCGACTGCAAGTCCAGATTCACCACCTTGGATTTTCTCAAGAACAAAGAATGTAAAACCATCACAGAATCATTTAAGAAGTACATGGCATGGATTTTACGACAAAAGAAGATCCAGATCAAGAAAATCAGGACTGATAATGGTGGAATATATACAGGAAAATAATTCCTAGATATATGCGCTAAGTTTGGGATCATTCATGAAACTACTCCCCCATACACACCAGAACTGAATGGTATCACTGAGAGGTATAACAGAACGTTACAAGAGGGTGCCCTCACCCTACAACACAAAGCAGATCTCTCCAACAAGTTTTGGGTCTTAACTATTCACACAGTCAATTTCATCAGAAACAGAGTACTACACAGCCAAATAAACCAGTCCCCACACAAATCATTCTGGGGAATAAAACCAACAATCAATTGGCTCAGAACTTATGGCTGCAAATTCTGGGCACTCATACTGTCAAAGTACAATCTACCGAGCCTCGGTTCACTCAGTTGCAATGACCAAGGTCCTTCCATACTAAACGACAAGTCCTTGACTTACAAGTCTTAGGATCATGTTCAGCTCGGCTCAGTTACATTCTCCTTCACTCCATTTCTTCTTTTCCTTCATCCACTTTGCTTCTCTTACCTCAGTTCATGTACAGGCATGTATGCTCGCCTTCATTCTTTCTAGTACTTTTGCTCCACATATCTTCATTCTAGTTTCCATGTTTAATGCAACCCTGTTGCATATCTTAAATGTTTCTCTTTTCCTATATAAGCTACCCATTATCTGTATGTATTCTCTGTTCAGATAATCGACTTAGTTAGATATACGTCCTCTAGTTCTTAAGTCCCTTTGTCCACTGCTCGGTTCTGACAACCTTGGCACCAACTGAGCCTCATCTGAAATATAGTGGCTTGGCGGATAGATAGGCGCAATGCATGAACATTGAAGCCAACGCCATGTCAGTCTTTGGCTCATTGGACCGAGCCAAACCACCCGAACCAAGGGTGTGTTGTGCACACACTTAACACATACCCAAAGTTGTCAGAAGAAAAGGAGAGTACAGATCAGTGGAAGGAATATTCATTGGATACTACGATGACTCCAAGGCCTACAAAGTTTGGGTCCCCCACACACAATCAATTATCAAAGCTAGAGATGTTATATTTGATGAGTCCAATCATATAGAAAGAATAACTATCCATGATACAGATGAGAATGATCTTCCAGAACTCTGGACCAATGAAACCCGAATCACTATCACCCCCACTCAGTCTCCAGGAATCAGTTCTGACTGGATAGACGATGCAGATAAGACCCCAGATGATCAAAACACAGCCTCACAACAGAACACTGAAATGGAAGCAGGAGAGGAGGAGGAAGTCGAGAATTCCAGTGACACAGAGGTGGAATGAGCACCCAAAGACTTCAAGAAAGGTCCCTGGCTTGATCCATCAAACACCTCTTATGGGAGAGGAAAGAGAAGAACAGCTCTAATGGCTGACATTGCTAATGGATTCTCTGAACTAGAACAAACCGAGTCAGCCTTTGTTATCCTAGCCGAGGACGAGCCGGCCAACTACAAAGCAGCTATGAACTCACCGGAAGCTGAGAAATGGCAGGTAGCATGTAGAAACGAGTACAATATTCTCTTAGGCTACAAAACATGGACACTAGTTGATAAACCACCTAACATCAATCTAGTAGGCAGCAGATGGACATTCCAAGTGAAACGAGACAACCTCGGCCAGATTGACAAGTTCAAATCCAGGCTGGTCGCACAGGGATTCTCACAGGTCCCAGGGCTTGATTTCAATGAGACATACCCACCCATGATCAAATTTACATCCATTCAACTCATCCTCACCCTCGCTTGAAAATACAATCTTGAACTCAGGCATGTTGATGTAGAAGGCGCTTACCTCAATGGGAAGCTAGAAGACAACGTATATATGTTTCAACCAGAAGGGTTTATAGAGGAAGGAAAAGAAAACATGGTATCCAAACTAAACAAAGGCATATATGGACTAAAACAGTCAGGGAGAGTGTGGCATCACACATTGAGGAAGGAATTAACAGGCATAGGCTTTCAGCCGGGAGAGGCTAATACAACTGCCTACTTTCGATTCGGTGACAAAGGAGAGGTGGAGATAGCTGGTTGGTACATGGACAATGGCCTCCTAGCATCCAACTCATGCTCTCTGATGTCAAACATGATAAATGACATCCATGGGAGTTTCTAAATATCAGATCTAGGAGAGCCAACAAGATTATTGGGCATGAAAATACACAGGAACAGAGAACTTGGTACTATCCATCTATCCCAACCATCCTTCATAAACACAATCGCCAAACAATTTGACATCACACCTGGCAGACAAATATCATTGCCTATGGACCCCCTCATTGAACTTTGCACAGAGATCTCTACTTCCAAAAACACAATGGATCTCAGGTACGCATCATTAATTGGCAGTATTAACTACTGTGCAATAGCTACCCAACCCAACATTTCATATGCTACAAATAAATGTGCACAATTTACATCCAACCCCACAGTTATACATTGGGAGGTGGCTAGACGAATCATTTGCTATCTACTCTACACAAGAGACTACGGAATTCTTTACTCCTCAGAGGGGAATGGGATAAAAGGTTATGGACATAACCTGGCCAGATATACCAACTCTGACTATGCAGGAGACATCAATGACAGAAAATTCACTACAGGTTGGGTTTTCACGTTCAATGGCTCACCCATATCTTGGGCATTGAAGAAACAAAACCTGGTAACAAGATCCTCAATGGAGGCTGAATTTGTCACAGGTTCCATGGCATCGGCAGAAGGGATATGGCTCATATGACTTGGAAGAGACTTCCTCCATCATTTCCCACCTATCCCTTTGTTCACCGATAACCAGTCCGACATTGCATTCATCAAAAACAACATCAGTAACTCCAGAACGAAACACATCAACACCCATTACTTCTACACAAAGGATCAAATCGCTGCTTGGAATATCAAACTTCATTACATCCCCACTCTCGACAATCCAGCAGACATTCTTACCAAGGTGTTATCTTCTCGCAAACATGTTCAACTCCTATCTTCCCTAGGTGTCAAACATGTTTGAAGGGGCATGTTATAGATAAAGAGATAATAAGATGTTATTTTCATATGGATACACAAGAAAATCACTAAAAAATAGATATAAGTAGAAATTAGTACAAAAACAGCAGGTATATGCATGGGACACTAAAGATATACAAAATTCAAAGGTTCTACAAAAACACTCACACTCCTAGCTACATTTCCCATGATACTACAATTATTTTTGTCTGTACTGTACACGCAGATCCTGGTTCATGGCACTTGAGTGCCTCGGCAGCTAAAGGGGTGGAAGGAATGGAATGGACATAGGGAGTGATGCAGGGATTCAGGAACAGTGGACTAAGTGGGAAACAATTGGATATGATGATAAAATGGAACGGAAAAGGTCCAAAGAGATTAGGAACAAAGGGGTGACCGGGAGGAGCGCATATATGTCACCACCCAGGAACACCGACTGGTTCAGAAGTCGTACAGCGTGCTACTGATATTGGGTAGCATACGAGGCATAAGAGGATCATAAAGAGAAGAACTAGGACAAGTTTAAGGCCTCTTTTCCTATTTGCAATAGCCTGGGTATAGCATACACGACTCCCTAACTTTGTACAGCACGGAAATCCGCCACTTCTCACCAAATGTGGTTGTATTTCCTTTTTCTCTTCATTAGTAGCTCAGGGGACACGAGATCTATAAGTACTCCAAGTGTTTGTAGTTAGGACTTTACTGGATAATTGTCTATCAATTATTCTCTCCTTGTTCTGTTTGGTGCTTCACTAAAATCCTGATTAGGAAATGCTCTCTCAGACTTGTCATTCAAGTTCTGGATCACTCCAGATAGGTCATAGTTATATTGGACTCATTGCTCACAAGTGTTGGAGCATCACAGACTGGAAATCCAATTGATATTGGATTTACAGTATTCCCAGAAATCACCACCAAGTTCTTGGTGCCGGTGCTAAAGTGCCAGATTGACCAGAAAGCCTCTGCAGAGTTCTATTGCCAGAACAATAGTTTTTTCCCAACTACTGAGAATATATTAATAGAAAATATATTAGCTAGGATCCCACTGGACCATCTAATCTCTGCGATTAACTCCAACAATGATGATGCTTGCTCATAGAGCCAGAATGATGAGTTGAGTAGCATGAAGTGATTCTACCAGTTGCAAACAAGTAAAGATTGGCCAAAGGTTTGCAGATTGATGGTACTGTAGTTGCTACCTCCCTCTTTAAGGTAGACATCCCATTGTCTAGTTAAATTGTCAGGCTTAGTGCCAAGTTTCCTGGGACAGAACCAAATTGTGAGGTTGAATTGAGATATATACTCAGACCAACATGCCTGCCAATGAGTCAATACTTTAGTAGTAGAGAAATACTCAAGGTTTTGTGGTCAGTAATGACATCTACTGGTTTGGCCAAGCCTTCCAGATAGTGTCACCAATGTTTGAAAGCCTCAAAAATAGCTAAGAACTCTTTGTGATACACATCATGATTGAGCTCCATACCTGTAAAAGTTCAGGAATGAAAGTCTTCTGGATGAATTTCACCTTCAGAATCTATGGTGGAGAGGATTGCTGCTAGAGCATAGTTGGATGTGTCAGTCTCCACAACCAATAGTTGGTTGGGTTCCCAGTGCATGAGGATTGGTTCCAAGGTAAAGGCGGCCTTGAGGAAGTCAAAAGACTTTTGACAGTCTTTGGTCCATTCCCAGGTTGTGCTCTTATGAGTCAGCTGAGTGAGGGGTACTGTGATATCCAAATAATTGAAGATAAAATGACAGTAGAAATTGGTGAAGCCAAGGAAGGATGGAACATCTTTGACTTTCCTCAGTTTGGGCCATTTGCAGATGGTTTTGACCTTACCTTCAGCCATCATTAAACCATTGGTTCAGAGGATGTAACCAAGGAATTCAACCAAATCTTTGTGCCATTCACATTTGCTAGCCTTAGCATATAGGCCATGTTATCTGAGTTGTCATGGGACTTTGTGGACATGTTCCCAGTGCTGTTCAAGAGAGTCAGAGTAGACCAGTATATTGTCAATATATGTGACTGAGCAATGATCTAAGAGGTTACCAAGAATGTTTGTTCATAAACCTTTGAAAAGCTACAGGAGTGTTGGTCAAGCCAAATAGCATAACCAACCATTTATAGGACCTGTAACAAGCCTTGAATGCAGTCTTCCACTCATCACCTTTGGTGATTTGGATAAGATGGTACACATGCCAAAGTCAATTTTAGAATAGATTCAAGCCTTGTGAGGAGCCTCCAAGAGGTCCAAGATGAGTGGGAGAGGGTAGAAATCTTTCTTGGTTACTTTGTAAGTGCCCAAAAGTTGACACACAGCCAAAGCAGGCCATCATTTTTATGGATGAACAGGATCAATGCAGCATGTGAGTGTTGTAAATTGTCACCATTTTCCGTTCACTCATCATATTGTCACAGTCACCAGTCACACTGTCATCATCACAGTCACGCAACATGTCACCACGTGATTCTGCATGGATGACAGATACATGCTAGAATATATACTTAAATAGCTAGTTCTTGTAGAACAAAAGATGACCCAAAATATATACACAAAATATATCATTTACAAAGAATAGTGGAGATACAGACAATACTACCAAACTAGCTTGACTAAAAGAGATCTCTACCTTTGTCATCCATACCAGGAAAGCCAATTACTCAGAATGGCATGCATGCCGAGTTGACCAAGCAGGTGCTAAGTTGCACAAACATATATTCGAGGATCTTTACTATCCTAGATTAGAAAATACACTTTCCCAAAGGGGAAGTTCTGGTCCTACCTTTTAACAGATTAAAGTCTCACCTCTCCAGACATGAGTCAAGTAGCTAGCAACAATTCCCATATGAAACACAACATTCACAAGTTCAGAGATATCAAACCAAAGTTGAGCAGAGACAACTGGACATCCTGGAAGAGAGAGCTCCTCGCAACAGTGAGAGAGAGAGGCATATATGGCACAATTACAGGAACAGACACATTACAGAGCACAACTGCTTCATCCATGCAGGCCACAGATGAATGGCACAACAGGAACAATTTAGCATATAACCAGATACTGCTATGCATATCCCCTGAACTACAGACAGCCATAGATGATACAGACATTGCCTCAGAAGCTTGGAAGATATTACTAGGAAAATATGAATCACATAACCCCATCAAGATCAGCATTGTCAGGACCAGATATGACAGTTACCACATGATAGAAGGACAGTCCATCACCACTTACCTGACCACCATGAAGAAATACAGGAACCAACTAAGAAAAATGGGAGAAATCATCACAGACTCCACACATGTGGCCACCATACTCAGAAACCTACCAGAATCCTGGAGACCTATGTCACAAACCATCAGAATGATATCACACATACTAGAAGATATAGAGACACAATTGGAGGCACACAAAGCAGACCTATCCCCCTTATACATGGCAGACAGAGTAGGAGCTGTCTTCACAGCACAATACAGACCACCACCGAGAAACCCATCACCCAGAGCACCCACATACAACCAGGTACCAAACTACAAACAGCAACCGAACCAACCTGCATATAACAGGGGCCAACAGTGACCCACATTCAATTGCAACAACTGTGGAAGGCCCAGACACCCAGGATCCAAATGTTATTTACCTGGAGGAGGACTTGCTGTGCAGGCACCCTGGAGACAAGATAACAGTCAGAACTACCAAAACAACTCGAATCCTAGGCCCCAAACCCCAAACCTCACAGCAGCACAGTCCATTACACAATACACCAGATCCATAGCAGAGACACCCAGAGAATACACGAACAAGGTCCACAGCGAGCATATCATGGTCGCCACCATCACTGAACTGAAAGAAGAGATCAAACCATCAGTATTCTCATCCATGAGCACACACACACACCCTCTGTTTGATGGAAGACAAAGCTCACTTCTGGCTTGCAGACTCAGCAGCAGCATCCAGCCACATATCCAGAAACTTGTCACTGTTCCAATCATTACATGAAAGTGCCCCCATCACTATACAGACAGCCAGTGGAGAAATGTTCAGAGCCAATCAGAGAGGAACCATACATATCAGAATAGTCTTGATGCCCAATTATGGCCTATCTGATGTCCCCATCACCCTCACCGACATCATATACGTCCCCAAACTCAAAACTAACCTGTTATCAGTAGGCAAAATGGTAGAAGCTAATGTTGACATAGCATTCACCAAGGGAATATCATTCCTGACACACAAAGGGATGAAAATAGCATATGGAATTGAAGAAAACAAACTGTTTGTCTTCATGGCATTCAGAATACCTGACCAGACCCCAGAAATCATCAAATTATCTAAGAAAACCCCTCAGATCATCTTATGGCACCACAGACCCACACATACAAACTACAGCACCTTAGAAGCTATGAAGAGAATGCACACAGCAAACAGTTACTACCTGAACACACATACAGGCACACTACCCCAATGCACCAACTGCCCTTTCAGAAAATGGACCAGATCCCCCTTCCCACAATCAGAAAAAAAACCAGAAAACATCAGAGACCTCATAGTCTCAGATGTATGTGGCCCATTCAAACAATCAATCAATGGATTCAAGTACTTCATCACCTGGATAGACTGTAAGTCCAGGATGTGCAACATTGACTTTCTCAGGAACAAAGAATGTAAAATGATCACTGAATCATTCAAGAAATATGCAGCCTGGTTACTCTGTCAAAGACAAGTCCATATAAAGAAAATTCGATCAGATAATGGAGGAGAATATACAGGGAAGGAATTCATGGATATATGCGCTAAGTCTGGCATCATACATGAGACCACTCCCCCTTACACCCCAGTGTACAACAGGATTGCTGAAAGATACAACAGGACACTGCAAGAGGGAGCACTAACCATCCAACATGAGGTAGAATTATCAAATAAATTCTGGGTTTCCACTATACACATGGTAAATTTCATCAGGAACCAAATCTTACACAGCCAACTAGGAAAATCCCCCTACAAATCATTTTGGGGAATAAAACCAACTATCAACTGGATTAGATCATACAGATGCAAGTGCTGGGCCCTCATACCCAAAACAATAAGAAGAAAAGAAGAATATAAATTGGTAGAAGGTATATTTGTTTGATACTATGATAATTCAAAGGCATACAAGATATGGATACCACACACCAGAATAATCCTCAAGGCCTGAGATGTAATATTCGATGAGTCAAATCACATTGAAAGAATAGCTATACATGCCACAGATGACAGCAATCTACCAGAGCTATGGTTAAAGGAATCCAGAGTCACAATATCACCAGCAACCTCACCTGCCACATCATCAGACTGGATTGAAGAATCTGACCTGACAGATGAACCAGAAATCACAAACACATGCCAGAACATGGCACAACAACATCAGGAACCACCAAATGAGAGATGAACTGAAGATAGAGACAAGGAAGAAGTGGAGAACTCAACCAACACTGAGATAGAACTAGCACCCAAAGACTTAGAGAAAGGACCATGGCTAAGCCCATCAAACACCTTGTATGGCAGAGGAATGAGAAGAAAAGCATTAATGGCTGAAATCCATAACATAGCTGATGGTATCTCAGGGACAGAACCAATAGCCTTCATAGTGTTAGCAAAGCATGAACCAGCCAACTACATGGCCACCATGGACTCCACCAAATCAGAAAAATGGAAAGTTGCCCGCAAAAATGAATACAACATCCTCACAGGTTACAACACCTGGACACTAGTTGAAAAACCCCCAAACATAAACATAGTCAGATGCAGATGGACCTTCAGGGTCAAATACGACAACCTAGGCTGAATAGACAAGTTCAAATCAAGACTCATGGCACAAGGATTCTCACAGGTGTCAGGACTTGATTTTCATGAGACTTACTCACCTACCATCAGGTTCACCTCAATAAGACTCATTCTAGCACTAGCCTCAAAATACAACCTCAAACTGAAGCACATAGATGTTGAGGGAGCATATCTCAACAGAATATTGGAGGACAACATCTACATGTGTCAGCCTGAAGGATTCATCGAGAAAGGAAAAGAGGACATGGTATGCAAACTGAACAAAGGAATATATGGACTCAAGAAATTGGGAAGAGTATGGCCTCACACCCTGAGCAAAGAAATGAGGAAAATAGATCTACAACCAGGACAGGCAGACATGAGAATCTGTCTACTTTCAATTTGGAGACACTGGATGAATAGAGATAGCAGGATGGTACATGGATGATGGACTCCTCACATCAAATTCACCATCACTAATGTCAAAAATGGTGAATGACATATGTGGGAGCTTCAAAATCTCAAACCTAGGTGAGCCAACTTGATTACTCAGAATGAAAATCTCTAGAGACAGAGAGGCAGGAATCATACACCTCTCCCAACCAGCATTCATAGACACCATCGCAAAATGCTTTGACATATCACACAGCAAACTGGTCACATCACCCATGGACCCACTCATCGTACTACACACTGAGGGACAGGCAAACAAAAATAGCAGGGACATATCATACACCTCACTCATCAGAAGCATAAAATACTGCACCATATCCACACGACCCAAAATATATACACAAAATATATCATTTACAAAGAATAGTGGAGATATGGACAATACTACCAAATTTAGCTTGACTAAAAGAGATCTCTACCTTTGTCATCCATACCAGGAAAGTCAATTACTCAGAACGGTGCACATGCCAAGTTGACCAAGCAGGCACTAAGTTGCACAAACATATATTTGAGGATCTTTACTATCCTAGATTAGAAAATACACTTTCCCAAAGGGGAAGTTCCAGTCCTACCTTTTAACAGTGAGGACATAGAAAATAGATAAAACCCATATTCAAGTGTTCATCTAAAAACTCATGTAGAGCTTCTAGTTCTGAGCTTGATAGGAAGTACAGAGGTAGATGAGGCATTTTTGCACCATCTTCCGGAGTGATCTTGAGATCATATGGTAGATGTGGTCCTAGTGTCTCAGCTTTTGCTTTGATGAAGACATCC
This sequence comes from Gomphus bonarii, assembly GCA_003316585.1. Lineage (NCBI taxonomy): Eukaryota > Fungi > Basidiomycota > Agaricomycetes > Gomphales > Gomphaceae > Gomphus > Gomphus bonarii. The sequence continues at coordinate 13,654 of QFEC01004132.1, forward strand.
ATGAAGTCATGATACTCCTTTGGGATGTTATCTAGGTTGAATAGGATGGATGAAATGGAAGAGACCTTAGCCAAGTGAGCTAAAGTAGCATCAATGGCTGAGAGGTTGAGCTGAAAAACTTGTGAACCTTCTAGCTTTCAAGCATGCATGAAAACAGCTACATTAACTAGGGCTATATGCAGAGCTTCCAGCTTTGGGATGGATCCATACTTGGACAACAGGGCAGCAGCAGGTGCCAACTAGACTGAGGCCTTCAGAGTGTCCATATACTCCATAGAGGTGTTTCAGAACGTAATACTGCCCAATACCCAGTCAATCAACAGATTGTATAAGGTGAGCCAGTTATGTTCATGAACTACTGAAACAGAAGTATCTAACAATGTGACATAAATTCTACAGAATGGGTGTGTCCTGAGGGGAAACAGATAGGTATTTCTACTGATTTGGTAATGACTGAGTTTGTACTACCATCAAATAATTTCAGAGGAATTGGAGGGATAGAATATGTGGGAATACTATGATTACAAACATAAATGGATTCAATAAAACTATGAGTAGAACCTGAATCAATCAAGCATTTAAATGGATTATCAAAGGAACTGGGGACAGAATCAGAAGACAAGTAAACTATTAAAGAGTTCAGATTAAAAAGCATGGAAGCATTGAGCTTAACCTCACTACTAGCACCAACCAAGTCAATGCAACTCTTGGGGTACTTAGAGGCCAAAGAGTTGCAGACTATTTTTTTTTGGCTCAGTTGCCTTAGCTGAATTCTCAGCTTTGGTGTCTGAGGCAGTAGTCACCTTGGGGGTCAAAGTAGTCATTGTTGCTCATGCCTTAGTGGACTTCAGGCACTCTGTAACTTTGTGACTGTCAGTGGCACAGAGAAGACAAAGGTTGTTGTCAATGCATCACTGGCATTCCTTGGGAAGGAGCTTGCCATCCTTACCAAGCTTGTTAGCATACTTGGGTTGGTTCAGCTGGGACATGGTGTTGTCCTTGTCCTTGCCTTTGGTTTTTTTCAGGCTGTCAGACTTGTCCAAGTTAGTTTTGTTGGGCTTGTCTAACTTCCCTCTTTCTTTGGCTTGGCAGGACCCTCTCAAGCCTGCTCTGCCTTCCTTTCCCAGTATCTCATGTCAATTCACTAAACAATGTTTCAGAGCTGGTCAAGGGTCTGAGGCTTGTCAAAATAAGCCATCCTTGATTTGCTTCAGTAAGGCCATGTATGCCTTCTGAAGCAGGGCATTGTTGTTGTAGTCAACAAACACTGCTAGCCTGTAAAATTCCACAAAGAACCTAGTGGCCTTGTGGTTGTTGTGCATGGTTAATATTTCAAGAGCAATCTCAGCTTCAGCTTGCTCATCCCATGAGCCAAAGTTGATCTGTAACTTGTCAAGGAAGCCATCCAGATTGGAGGCCCATCTCAGTTCAGTTCAGGGATTGCTGGTGAGATATGGCTTGAAACATTCCAGCACTGTCCCTTTGAGGTAGGAAATCATGTAATTGACTTTCTGCCTATTATCAGTAAAGGCATTGGGACACATCCAGAAATTCATGTTGCACCAAAAAATGAAGCTCTTCAGCTTCTTCAGGTCAGCCCCATCAAAAGGGTCAAGTTCCTGAATTCAGGTATGACCATCTTGGTGGTGTTGCCTTGCAGTCCTGCTGAGCTCCAAGATAGAATCAAGGAGGTCCCAATTGTTTGCAGCACCTGGGGGGGCTGTGGGTTGAGGGGCAGCTCTGGGTGGAGGAGTGGCCCTTGGAGGAGGAGGTACTTGTGGAACAGGAAGATCTTTGGGTTTGGGAACCTCAGTTGGCCTATCCAAACTGTGTTCACTCCTGTCCAGGTTATTTTCATATTTGATGTTGTCCTATTACTTATATTCTATTTCATTGTTGATAACCTCTTCTATCTGAGCAGACCATGAGGGGGAATCAAGAGAGAGTGGAACAAATGGGGTGGAGAGTTGTGACCAAAGCAAAGAGGTGGGATTTTTTAAACACCATCCACTCTGTGCTGTAAGACCATAGGGGTGAGCTGATTATTCTCAGCTCATGCTATAGCTCTAGTACATGGAGACATATGATTGTGAGAGTAATAAAACATAGATAGATATTTGGTTCAGATTATACTGTTAAATGCATGCACAGATGCCCTTGGTTCAGGGGTTTGGCTCAGTCCAATGAGCCAATATGGACATGGTGTTGGCTTCAACATACTTATATTGTGCCTATCTACCCCTGCTGCCACTGGATTTTGGAAGGATTTTCAGTAAGGGTCCAAAATTGCTGGTACTAAATGTGGATGATGGACTTAGAGACAAAGGGAGCATATGCCTAACTTAGTTGATAATCTAAACAGAGAACACATACATGAAACTTGCTACTTATATAGGAAACAGAGTTGCCATAAGGTATGGAAACTAAACTGTAAGAAATGCAGAACTAAATGAGTGAAGCATAGGGGGTGGGCATACATGCCTGTACATATACTGAGGGGTACCAATGCAAAGTGAACAGATAAGAAGGAATATGATGAAGTGAAAGTTACCAAGCCAAGCTGAATGTATATGTATGACTTGTGAGTCTGTGACTTATATATGATATGTAGGAACTTTGGTCAGTATAACTGAGTGAACCAAGGTTTAGTAAATCATACTTTGACAGGACTGAGTAGAAGTGAGGTCCCATATTTGAGATTGATATTGAGGTCATAAGATATGTGAGGTGCTAGTGTATCAGCACTGACTTTACTGAAGACATCAGCAAATTCATGATAATGTTTAGGAACATGCTGTTTAATGCTGGCCAAAATTTCAAAGGTTTTGACCCTAGCTGAACCTCAGGTGAAGACATCAAGGTCAGTGAGGTCAAGTTGAAATGTCTGAGATCCTTCTAGTTTACAAGCTCACATAAAAGCAGCAGTATTCACTAGAGCTATCCAGGGTGCTGTCAACTTCAGAGGGTTTGGTGAGGTTTTGCTGTGAAGCAAGGTGCTACAAGCTGTGGTAGCTGGAGGGGTTGGCACACAGGCTGTTTCTGAAGTCTTGAAGGTAATACTACCCAATACCCAGTCAATAATTGGATTGTAGCAGGTGAGCCAGTTGTAGCCAAGTACCATGGAGCAGCTGCCATCCAAAAAAGTTACATAGAAAGTAACCATCTGAAGTTCACCAGTCATAAAATGGATTGAAATAGTTGTAGTCTGAGTAATGGTCAAGTAAGTAGAACCATCAAATAGTTTTAATGGAATTGGGGGTACAGAAACAGTAGGTAGGGAATATTTTTGTACTACTTGTGATTCAATAAAATAATCAGAAGAACCACAATCAAGAAATGTAACTAAACAGGTTTTAGACATAAGGGTACATGTCAAATTTAATACTAAAGAGTTCTTTGAAAGATTGGAAGAAATGGCACTTAAAGTGAGCATGTGAGCAAGGTTACTACAATCCTTGGGCTGCATGGTTCCAAGGTTGCTTATTATTTTTTTGATTCCATAGCCATGGAATATTTGGCCTTGGAGTCAGAGCTTGTCTTGGCAGTGAAAGCTTTAGGGTTTGGAGTCAGTCATCTTGGACTTTGGGCACTCCTTAACCATGTGGCCTTTCAAACCACACATGAGACAGAGTCCCTGATTGATATGTCATTGATGCACCTCAGGCAGAAGCTTTCCATCTTTCTCAAGCTTTGATGACAGGTCAGGTATCTTGGCATTGTTTGAAGACTTCTGATTGCCACTGTTGTTATTGTTGTTGGTCCCCTTATGGCTCTTCTGGTTATTGTTAGAGCTGTTGGAGCATTGCAGGTTGGACTGGTTGGAGGGATTGGACCAATTAGAGGATGTGTTGGAACCTTGGGTGGGGTTTTCAAGGTTTTCATACTCCTTGTGTTCCCAATATCTGCTGTTAATTTCCAACTCAAAGTTACAAAACCCAGTGAGGGAATTGAAGCAAGGGAAATTAAGGAGACTGTCCTTTATATGTATGTTTGGGCAATCCCTTCTAAGCCACATGAGTGAGTGTGGCATCATTCCACTGAGTGCAAGTGGAAGCTCAGGTGAAGTCAATGAAGTAGTGAGCAGCTCAGTGATGATCCTTCATGACTATTTTTTTGAGCTCTATTTCTGCTTGTGCAGCATTGTTGAAAGGCCCAAAATTCATTTTGAGCTTGGCATGAAATTTTTCCCAAGTAGAGAGCCAGGTAGGCTCAGGATAGATCTTGCCAAGGATGGTGGGTTCAAAATACCGGAGAGTGGGGCCAGAGAGGTACAAGATGGTGTACTGAATCTTTGATGCACCTGTCTTGAAAGTAGATGGGTGATCTTGGAAGTTCAGCATACATTGAAGGAAGGATGTATGGAGCTTAGCTTGGTCTGTCCCATCATAAACCTCAGGTTCATGGATTTTGGCTCAGGAGCCTGAGTCTATAGCAGATGGCTGGGTGAGATGTTTGAAAACCTTTTTGATGAGCTCATCTGAGTCAATATTCATATCAACACTATGAGCATCTTGTAAGAGGTTGTTGTTGTCATTGTCTGGGTCATCATCAGGAGGGCCATTACCTGGAGGCCTGGAGGAGTCCTCCACCCTTGGCCTCTGCCATAGCTAATGTCAGTGATGACAAAAGCCTCAGTGTTATGGAGTGGAGAAGAGATTGAGCAATGAAGCTTGTTGGTGTATTGACCAGCTCAAGACTGAGCTTTAACTAATTACCTAATAACTGTATATGTAGTCTGGTGGAGTAGCAGAGCCCAAATAACAAGTAATAGAAAAGGGAATGGGAAAATCATGACATTACCCCCTACTTTACAGTCAATGTCTTCATTGACAACAGTGGCCAGTCCATTGGGTGACCTGAAGTATTGGGTTGGAGCACCAGTGCCTCACACATTCATTGGGTGCCTAAAGATTGCTGTTCATTGTCCTCCCCACCCACAGTCTCAACCAAAAGACTCCCATTGTCACATGCAATGTAGGGCTCTAGTGGTGGGGAGAAGAGGTAAGTTGGCCCCTGAAGTCATCCTAGCCATCATGCTAGCATGCATGGCAGTGGGGCATCCTTTTTGTGAGGAGAAGGTAAGGCAGGAGCTGGGTTTTGGTCAATGTCATTGTGCTGGCATGTGCAGTGATTTTCCTGGGAGAAAGACATGACTAGAGCTCTCTGCTAGCCCTTCTCTCATGGCACCAGCATGCATGGCAATCATTGGACCTCCTGGACCCCCCTCTCATTGCACTGGGATGCATGGTGTCCCTTGGATCTCCTGGACCCCCTCTTGTCGCACTGGCATGTGTGGTGTTGTTCTCTCATCATACTGGCATGGATGGCATCATTTTCTTATCATGCCAGTGTGTGCAGCATCTTTTCTAATTGTGCCAGTATGTGCAGCATCATTTTCTCATCATGCCAGTGTGTGCAGCATCATTCTTTCATCATGCCAGCATGCACAGTGACCTTTTCTTTCGTTTTTTTGGGTGTGTTGTTGTGTCCACCTGTGCCTGTACCCATGTCATCCACCACCTCCCATATGTCATTCACCACCTCCTGCATGTCATTCACCACCTCCTGCATGTCATTCACCACCTCCTGCATGTCATTCACCACCTCCTGCATGTCATTCACCACATCCTGCATGTCATCCCCACCTCCAGCACATCATCCCTGACACATCACTTGCTCCCAATATGTACATCCACCATGTGTCTGGGTGCAGCTGGAAATCACCTATGAAACTCCTGTGTTTTCCATTTTGCATTCCTCATATTTCTCTCCAGCACCCATGAACTTTCTTCTCTGGGATATCCCATCCACTTCACCAAATATTGTAGCACCCCTCTGCACATCCTGGAGTCTAGGACTTCTTCAACTTCATATTCAACTCCTTTTAGTGTCATTACTGGCAGTGGAGGTGCTGGCTTTTGTTGTATGGAGGATGTTGGTGTTCAGGCAGGGCATAGGAGGACTGTATTAAACACTGGATAGCTTGTAGGCACACTCCCACTTTTGCCACAATTGAGAATGGATGTCAAAGTATGATCTACCAAGTCTCATTTCCCTCAGTCGTACCAACCGAAGTCTTACTGACCGTATTACAAGCTACAGACTTCCAAGTCTTACAAGTACTATTCAGCTTGGCTTGGCTTGGTTCGGTACATCACACTACTATATTCTTCATTACTCACTCACTTCGCTTTGGTACCCTTTGGTACATGTACGGGCATGTATGCCCACCTTTTCATATATTACTATTCTTACTTCCATACTTTACATTCTCATTTCCATGCCTTGTGCAATGTTGTTGCATATCTTATGGCACCCCATTCTCTATATAAGTAACTAGTCCTCATGTATGTATTCTCTGTTCAAATTATCGACTAAGTTAGACATACACTACCAGTACTTAAGTTAGTAGTCCAACTGTCTGGTACCGAGCATCTCGGACCCCTACCAAACATCAGTCCAAAATCCAGTGGCACAGGCAGGAGGATTGGTGCAATGCAAGAACATTAAAGCTGACACCAGGTCTGAACCTCGGCTCATTGGACTGAGCCAAACCACCCGAAACAAGAGCATGTGTGCATGCATTTAACAATGGACCATAATGCCTATCCTCCAGCCTCTTTGAGGGTCAGTCAGTGGTGACATTGAGGGCTTCCAGGTATACCTTGTCTCCCACCTGATATTGTGGTACATCTTGCCTCCCTTTGTCATGATACTTTTTCATATTTGATGCTGCTTTCTTTAGTGCTGCCACTGCTTCCTCTCTTATCTTCTTCATCCTTCTCTCAAACATATCTGCTGCCTCAGTCTCTATCTCCTGTCAGGGTTCTGTGAACTTTCTTGGATGCTGTCCAAAGTTTGGGTAGAATCTCTCCACACTGTATCTCTGAAGATCCTCACAATTCCTTCCAATGTAACCTCTCCATTTGTTGGTGCCAATCTGATTTGTTTGGATAGTCTGTCCACTACCACCATAATGGCATCATGTCCCAGGTTCTGCAGTCATTGGGTGATGAGATCCACTGAGATATACTGCCAAATCCTTGTTGGAATTGTATTGGGAGCCAATGTCCCTCTTGGTTTTTCTGGGAACATCTTTGTTTGTTGACATCTGCCACACCCATCCACATGTTCTCGCATCTCCATGTATCCTTGGCCACCAGTAGTTCCTAAAAATGAGCTCCATCATCTTAAACCTTCCTGGATGTCCTGCAGTGGGTGTGTCATGGTGTAGATGAATGATTTCTTCCCAAAGCTTCTTGTCATTTGGTACATATATCCTTCCTTCCCATGTGATGATTCCTTCTTCTTCTTTCCAATCCTTCTCTCTGCTTTTTACTCTCTCTCTGACTTTGCCTTCTATGTTCTTCACTTTTCTGATTCTTTTCATCAGATCTTCCTCTTCTCCTCTAATCTCTCCCCTCATCACTTGGAAAAACTCTTGCTTCAATATCATGACTCCTGTGTTGTCTTCTACTCCCTGTTTGTGATCATTGCATCTTGAGAGGAGGTTGGCCTTCTTATCGAGTTGGCCCAATTGGTGCTTCAGGACAAAATCATAGTCTGCCAATTCAAGTGACCATATGGCCTGTCAGCAGTTCAGCTTCCTTGCCATCATGAAGTATTCCAGGTTCTTGTGGTCTGTCCATATCTCAAATGGCTGCCTCATCCATGGTAGATAGTGCCTCCACTCTTCCAGAGCCTGCATGATAGCCAGCATCCCCTTATCATGTATATTGTAATTCCTTTCCACATCATTGAGTGCTTTGGACATGTAGGCCACTGGTTTCCAGGTTCCTTGTTGGATCTGCAACAGAATTGCACCACTGGCAAAGTCTGAACTGTCTGCTTCCACTTGGAACAGGTCCTCATCTGTTGGGAAGGCCAGGATTGGTGCTGCCATTACTGCCACCTTGAGTGCTTGGAAGCTTTTCAACTGCTCCAGTCCCCAGTTCCATGCCTTATTACCTGTCAGTTCATGTAGCAGTTTGGAAATGTTTGGAAAGCCTTGGATGAAGTGACAGTAGAAGTTGACAAAGCCCAAGAACTGTTGCAATTCATTCTTTGTCTTGGGGACTGGCCACCTGCTCACTCCTTCCACTTTCACCGGGTCCATCTCCACCTTCCCCTCGCTCACCACTAGTCCCAAATATTCCACCTTCTCCTTCTCAAACTTTTCTGGTTTGAGGTACAAATCATGTTCTTGTAGTAGGGCCAGCACACACTTGACAGTACTTCTGTATTCTTCTAAGTCCATTGAATAGATCATGATGTCATCTATGTAGGTGTTGACACATCCCTCATTGATCAATTCATGGAAGATCTTGTTCATCATCATCTGGAATGTTGCAGGAGAATTGGTCAACCCAAAGAACATGACTAGTGGTTCAAAGAGTCCTCAGCTGGTGATGAAGGCTGCTTTATGCTTGGCCCCTTCCTTGACTCAGACATTATTATACCCCCATCTGATGTCCAGCTTGGTGAAGATACATGCTTGGCATAATTTGTGGATCACCTCAGATATTAGTGGTAGCAGGTAGCAGTTCTTGATTGTTATTGCATTTAGCTGTTGGTAGTTTGCACTGGTCTCAAGCTCCTGTCTTTCTTTTTGATGAAGAAGAATGGTGATGCAATGGGAGATTTGGATGGTCAGATCTTTCCTGGCTTTAGGTTTTCTTCCAGGAACTCATCCAGCTGTTTCTGTTCCTCCAGATTGAGTGGGTATACCTTGCTAGAGAATGGTTTGGCCCCTAGCTTTAGCTCAATGGTGCAATCCCATCATCATTGTTGGGGGAGGTTATTGTCAAACCCTTCCTTTGTGAAAACTTTCCTAAACTCCTCCAAGTAGTATGCTGGCACCATTATTCCACTGTCTTCTTCTTTCTCTCCCTTTGTGCCTCCTCTGCTAGTTTCTGAGAGTGTGTGCTCACCACATGGTCTTCCTTCTCTTCCACATATATTTGGGTCACAAATATATGGTCTCCCTCCTCTAGTTCTCACTCTTCTTCTTCTGCATCTTCTTCCTCTACACCCATCCTTGACATTCCACATTCCAATGGACACCAGTCAAATGTGATTTCTCCTGTCTTCCAGTTGACATTTGGGTTGTGTTTCTGAAGCCAGTTGAAGCCTACAATGATATCCATCTTTCCAGTATTAGTGACCACAAATGGGAAGACTTCAAAGTGATCCTTTATCTTGATTCTGTCAAAGTACAAT
>QFEC01004138.1:0-35728 GCA_003316585.1 Gomphus bonarii
TAAAACAAAGGCAAGGTGAAACATGGATGAGTAAGAATAAGGTTTGGGTGAAGTTGTTACAAAGATTGTTGCGCAAGGCAACAGAAATTACTTGAATAGGAAAACATATCATGAGCAGAATTGTGAAGTGAATGAACTGAAGTGAGGTCTAGAACTAGGATGAGAAATCGATAGAGACTGAGCGGGGTTTCCAAAATAAGAAAGAGAACACTTAATCATGATTGACTAAGTGAATGGGGATCTTGCGAGGCGAGATCCTAACACTGGCCCAAATTTGACCTCAGCAGTGTTGGTCATCTAAATCTCTACTTTGAGGATTAGGGATTTTGAGCTTGGGGTGGCTATTGTGTATCTCTTTGGGAGCTTCCTCTCCCATTTTTGGAGCCATACCTGAGAGAGTTTTGGTGTCTTAGAGGTAGTGTTAGGTCTTGGTGTGACATTCTCAGTCTTGGTTCAGTAGGTTTTAACATGGGATGTCTCATTCTCTACCTTTAAACAGGGAAACTGGTTATGTACAGGCAGCAGGGGTGCACTATTCACCCACTGCAGGTTCCAAAACCCTCTTCTTCTTTTTCTAATTCTTCCACAGTCTCAGCCTCATTCTTGGCCTTGGCAGATGGTATGTTGGACATATTGGCCAGTGCCAACAGCTCCAGTAGCAGCTCTAGCTGTTCTTCTTGATTCATGGTCCTAATGTCAAATGACAGAGGACATTCCCAAGCATGGTGACTGGGCTTCTTGCATCAGTGACAGACCCCTGGGGGCGTGACTTGGGTTCAAGCTCAGTCTACATCCATGGGAACCAGGCCTTCTTTTGGTAGTGGGAGGACAGGTGGTGTGGTCGGCCAACTAGATTTGGGGTCCAGTCCATTCTACTGAGCTCTTGCCCTGGTGCCAACTTGTCCCTTCTAACCATGTGAGGGCTGAGAGCTGTTTGTTTCTCAGGCAGAAGTGGCTTGTAAAGTCTGCTTCAAAGGCACTCCAATTCAGATAGTGGGGTTGCCTGTTCCATTTGCTTCAGAGGATTTTGTTAGCAAACTGAGCCACTTGGTTGGCCTTGAAAAAGAAGAGGGCCCAGTGGATGCAGGCCTGATTGTTTGGGAAATGGTTGCCACAGATTTTGAAGTAGATGCTGCAGGAGTTAAGGAAGGCTCGGCCTTGGTCTCAGTTTCTGTCAAAATCTGAAGGGGATGCTGGTCTGACTCTAGAGACCGCTGAGGGCGGACTTAGGTTTGGGATGCTTGGTTCACACGTGCTTGGTGTTGGGTTGTCTTCCTAATTGAGGAACACTCTCTGCATTTATTCCAGCTCATTGCTTAGTTTTTGCATTATCATTCTTAAGGTGTGGTTAATTTTGGCATTAGATGCTTGGTTTGCTGCAAGCTCTTGTTCAAGCCAAAGGAGGTGCTCTTCAACATCCATCTCAGTTCAGGAACTCAGTTATGTGTGCATTGCTGAGGTCTTTGCAGTTATAGAGGAGGGGGAGTCTGGTGTTACATAAGCAAGTGAGGTGAGGCTGTCTGAGTCACTCTCAGTTAGACCGAAGCTGCCTATCATTGCACTGTGACACAACTCCCAGTCCTTATTGGGAGAAGTTTTCCTAATGTAAGGGCAACCCCTGCAGTGCTCACCAAAGTTCACCAAAGTTACTGAGGTCACGTGGCCAAGGCTAGCAAGGGGGAAATCCTAAGTGTATTAGACTGTGTACATAGAAGTGGAATCTCACCTAGCAAGGGGGAAATCCTAAGAAGAAAACTTAGGGTCCCTTGCTAGTGAGCTATGTAGCCTATACATATACCCATTGTCCACTTCCTGCTTCCTCAGCATACCTTACCCCTTGATTGGGCCCAAAGGTATGATGACCCTACAATCTGTATCTGGCATTATGGTGCTTGGGCTGATGCTTTGACCTCTCAGTTTGGTATGTCTCATATCTGGACCAAGATGTGGCAGTAGCACTTATCATCTGAATGTGTGGTTCAGTTCAGTAATGCTCAGTACAGATGGATCAGCTCAGTGTTGGCTTGGGATTTGAAATGGGTGGTCCCCTGACAATCATGTGGAACTATGGAACATACTAGAAAATGATGCAAGGAATGATGGAGGTGCTGACATGGAGGTCCATATGTCAGAATGATGACATGGTGATGATAATGGAATGGAGTGACATGTGTGTGGAGATCACATGAGGAGCTTGGAGGAGATATGTTGGTTGCAGAGTGCTCCAGAGGGGTGAATATGGCTCAGACATGACTCAGAGGTGGATAAATAAGGATGCTAAGGTGGAGATTTGTCAGAGGGAATCTAGGATCTAACAGATACTCCACAGGTGCACCAGGGGTTACCCTTATATAAACCCTGCAACTCCAAAATTAGGGACTGACAATCTGGAAGGGTATAATACATAAATTGAAACCAAGTCCAAACCCCTCATAATCATACTGATATCTAAGATATCTTTGTTTTGACTTTGATCACCTCAGATGTCACTTAGATGTTAAAATGTTGTGGGAAAAGAAGTGAGCTTACGCCGTGTGACAAGTGACTTTGTTTAAATCATCGTAGCGAAGCAACCTTACTGTGCTCCCGTACGTGGCTAGTCTTAAATAAGATTTGATCAGGCTGCCCATCCCGTAATATCCGAATGTCGACTGAGGACGACAAAGAAAAAGGTACACACGTTCGTCAGTTTCCTACACGTTTATTTAGCTCAAAGTAAGTTGTGTATAGCTCTTGCGGGTCTCATGTCCCTTTTGGAGACATGCAAATCAGTGTTGGTCTTGATGGCGGGATCAACTGCTGAGGATACAACAAATACCACGTCTACCCCAGTTAACTTTCTTCGAAAAGACGCAATTTCTCTTCACCGCCTCATAAACACAAATACAACGCGTCTTTCGGTGTGTCTGGGTAAACCTCCACCCTCGTACCCTCTTGCACATGTCCCACTTAAGGATCTGGCGGCTCAGATTGCGCGACTCACATCATGCACATGCTCTTTTCCTCGAGGCGCACTACGTAGGGAAGCTATACGGGCTGCACAGGATACTATCCGGGGATTAGAAGGCCTCGTCAAGCATTTTGAGAAGCATTGTCGGCAAGAAGGAACAAACAATGACGAGTATTTAGCTAAAACTGGTGTTGTACATGATGCTGTGATGAAGGCAGAGAACCTATCAAGAGATGAGACCGAAGCCATTGCGAAAGCCTGGAAGTTGAATGGAGAATGTCTGGAGGATTCATTGCAGGAGGTAAAAAAGATGATGGAGGAAAGAGATGCCGAAAACTCTGAGGATGAGAGCGACGGATGGGATGAGCTAGGAGAAGAGTTTGGAAGGAAACTAAACCCAGAGGAAATGCAACGAGTCAAGCAGGTATGTAACTATCGGGTGTTACTGGAAGGACGCTCATGTCATACCGTCAGATATATCTTCTCATGCGTTTCACGGTATTACTTCACGAGAAGATACTTTCGCACCATATCCTCAAGCCACCAAGTTCACAGCCTTATGCAGAGTCTCATTTGAGCAGCCTCATGACGTATTCCAACTCTCTTCATCTGGCAAATGATGATCTTGCATCTTCTCTGTATGCACCCCAGGATGTCGAAAGTATCAAGGAGGCTGCTCAATTGGTACATGGGTTGACGCAAGACTTGAATCGAGAGTTGGGTGTTATTGATGCGAACGTAGACAAGGTCGCAGATATGTTGGCAGGAGTGCAGTTGGGCAGTGGGTCACAGGCCTTGATCTGGTTCAAGAAATGTTTTGCGCATATAAATTCGGCCTATAATAGTTTAGATATGGGCGAATAATGTGACATGGCTGTCAAGGTATGTAACCGTGGTGAATGTTCGCATCAGGGTGATGGTCGAACACTTGACCTCGTTGCCAACTCTCAAAGGGAACCGCCGGCGGTTAGTTACAATAGTGCCAGGGACTTCTTGCTTTCTTCGACAATATGTTTCATAAGGACGAAGGCTTTGCCGATGATGCCTCTAGTCCTCTTTTATTCACGTTCCCAAGCCAGGACGAGTGGGTGCAAAATGCCTCGTTGCAGGACAAAGAAGGTCAGCCAGACAGTTCGTTGCACAACTAGACATATAACTTCCTGCCTCAGAACTCGTCTACAAGTTGTTGTCATCTCTTCCTATCTCTAACCTGGCCAAGCTACAGCGAAAGATTGCACCGCTGTTGCATTTGGACATTGTTGGTGTAAGTCTCTATTCGCGTTGCAATACTCCCAAACTCATATGATTATAGCTTCTTCCCACCGAACTCTCTCTTCATGTTTTTTCGTACCTGCAATATCAACATCTTGTTCTGTGCGCGCTCGTCAGTCAGCGCTGGCGTGCTCTCGCGCACGACCCTTGCCTCTGGAAGCGATTATGTGCAGTACAGGGATGGCAGTGGCGTGAACCTACTCAATCATCTCTTTTGAGCTGCGCCCCTCAGAGTGAGTTCGATGATGAGGGTGTAGGAGAAGATGAAGACGATTCGGATTGGAGAGGTCTGGACGTTAATTCTGGCTTTATAGCTCCTTCCAGTGGTCCTCCTGTGCCGGTACCTCTACCCAACAATTACCGTCAGCTCAATTCCTCTCTATCATTCCGTCATTCTGTTCCTGCCATTCTTCCCTCCCATCCTCTCCTTGTCAAGCCCGATTACAGGCTTCTCCACCAAACTCACATTCTACTTCGTAATCGCATTCGTCACTCATCCTACCGCCTCACGTATCTACAAACGCGCCATACTCCCAATTCCCATACCGCAACGATTTACTGCCTACAGTTGTACAATTTTCCGGAGTTCCCAGGCTCCCCTTGTCGACAAGTTCTGTTCACAGGCTCTATGGACAAAACCATCCGTCAATGGGATCTTTCAAGAGGGACTGTTGAACGTGTAATTCAGGGTGCCCACGATGCAAGCGTACTTAGCCTTTGCGCCCGAAAAAACCTCCTTATCAGCGGGGGTAACGATCATAGGGTTGTCATATGGGATATACAAACCGGTGAAGTCATCAAAGTAATTGAAGACCATTTTGATAGTGTTCTTTGTGTGCGGTTTGACGATACACGTCTAGTCTCTTGTTCAAAGGGTGAGTCCCACGTTAATTCGTCTAATACACTAGTGACTGTTCCGTAGATCAAACAGTCAGAACATACCTCCTCCCTGACTTGTCCCCACATCTTGTCCTAAATTCTCATCGTGCGGCGGTCAATGCCATAAGTATTACCCCTACTCAGATTGCTTCGGCGTCAGGAGACCGTTCAATTCGTCTGTGGGACGCAGAAACAGGGGCGTTGCTATATTGTTTTGAGTATCACCACAATCGTGGGTGCGTATAACATCTACTGGTCTCTATGTTTTGCTTACTTTTTTAAAAACAGTATTGCGTCGATAGATTTTTCTCCTCCTTACATTCTGTCAGGCTCTTCAGATACACATTTGCGTCTATTCAATGTTCTTACGTCGCACGGCTGGTCCACGTCGCCAGAGTTTGAGCCTTATATTTGTAGGTCACCTCCATCAACCGTTTGCCAAGAGTGTGGCAGTTGTGAAATATCAGGAGATTGTGCTGAAAAGATGACGAGCGGGAAGGCGGCGAAAACTCATGGAGGGTTAGTTAGGAGTGTCGCATTAGGAGATCAGTATGTGGTGAGTGGAAGTTACGACCAGACAGTCAAGGTTTGTACATCTTATTTAACCTCTGAATTATATTTACATTACTTTGAAGGTTTGGGATCGAGCCACAGGGGAGCTTGTCGCAGACTTGATGGGTGGTCATAATGGAAAGATTTGCTGCGTTGGTTTTGATTGCACTAAAGTAAGCATTGAACACTGTATACCCTATACGATTCACATGAAATCTATGCGTGCAGATTGTATCTTGTGGGGAAGATCAGGTATGTTCGTTTTCCTTTTGAAATGTGTGATACCATCGTTTATATTCATCCCTTAGCGTATATGTATTTGGGACTTTGCACACGGAATCACCACATCTTTCATCAACCTGTAGTCTATGAAGATCTCCTTGTCATTGTTGTTTGTATAAATGAATAGCAGTCACTGTTCTGCATTGGATAGCCGAACTGTAATTTAGGACCGAGATTATGTAAACAATCGATCATAAGGTAATGCTCGCACTACGTCGCAGCCTTCGATGGCTGCTCAGTATTGTCCTTAGTCTCTGGCAACGCCTTTTGCTCTGGATTATCGCATCAGGTCCGCTCCCATGCCACATTGCATTCGTTATGGACGGTAATAGACGATACGCTGGAAAGAAAGGCAAACCAGTACACGAAGGTCATTATGCAGGATATTCAACATTATACCACGTAAGTCACACTCCAGGTATGTGAATTCCCTGACTATGCTTACTCTGCCTTAGATGCTCGAGATCTGCTTTCACCTACGTATCCGCGAAGTGTCAGTGTATGCTTTTGCCATCAATAATTTCAGACGCCCAGTAGCCGAGGTAGATGCCTTAATGAGTCTGTGCACGGAGAAGTTGACAGAGCTCTGCAAACAAGGGTGAGTGATGCCATTGATTCTGGGTCAAGTGACCCTCAAACCTAGTTCCGAAGAGAGCTTCTCGAAAAGCATGGTGTAAAGCTCAATGTTTTGGGCAAGACAGACCTCCTACCCCAGCCTGTTAGGGAGGCCATTCAAAAAGCAGAGACACTTACATGTAACAACGATAAGTCAGATTATCCCCTTTTTCCGCATTTTGTTGTGTCGACTGATAACTATTCGTAGAACCATCCTTAACGTCATGATGGCGTATTCTTCCCGAGATGAAATAACTACTGCAGTGCAGTCGACCGTCCGCAAAGCTCTAGATCAAAATATACAAGCAGAGTGCGTGGCTTTGCCTGCTCCATTAGCTTCAATACAAGCTCTTTGTTTTCTAGGGATATCACAGAAGACCACATAGATAGAGATCTCTATACTAGTCTGGCTGGCAACGGGCCGGTAGACATTTTTATCCGGACCAGCGGCGTGAACCGTTTCAGTGATTTTCTCACTTGGCAGGCATGTGTCTCCTCCCTCTTTGTATCTTCGTCATCTATTTACCATACTGAATATGGTTCCTCAGTGTTGCGAAAGAACACACATACATTTCACACCCACCTACTGGCCCGAGTTAGGACTCAGGGATTTTGTACCCATTTTGCTTGATTATCAACGCAAGGTTTGGTCGCGAAGGTTTTTGCTGGCGCATTGACCAGAAGGTAGATTTCGTCAAGTACATAATGTATCATAGGAATCATGGTGTGGAAGACCCATGTTAATGTCCTGTACAGTCTCGGTCGTAACGAATACAACGGGAGATAACAGGTGTCTCCTATGAGACAACATATGGTGAACGACAAGTACTCGTGTCAAAATGACCTCCATAATAGAAAAGTCGAGCGAGGGTGGTCTACGATTGACTCTTCGAAAAAGACGTTGAGCGAGGAGTCTCAAGTTGATGTTAACCTTGGCGCGCGACCTGCCTTTGCCATCTATACATCAAGTACGATATGAGTAGGATCATGTAGACGGTGGACCCCCTTCTTTCTCCCAGTTCCGATTGAAGTACCCGTAGATGACGCTGACTAGGTCCATTGTAGGGCCCAACTTGGCCGCAATCTGCTTCAATGTCTCTTCCCTTGATGTATGCCAGGCTTCTTCGGATTCTTTACGAAATATGTGTAAGGAAGCGTCGACACTAGAGACAACGTCCTGCATGATTCGCTTCCGAAGTTGATCCAGAGCATGGATGTCCAATGGCGAAGGCTGTGAAATCTGCTCACGCACCACCCTCAACGCTTCGGCAAGAGCTTGAACTTGACGCTCATTGCGGTCAGCGACTTCCTGCGCTTTACGGAAGGATGATTGGTACTGCAACACCAGCGATTTAGGATGACATCTGCAATACAGGGTGTAGAGACAACTCACTGCTGAAACAGCCTGCTTCAAGGCTAAGTTCTCATCCTGCAGTCTCCTTATCTCTTCTGTAGTCTCCGCATGCTTGGTAATCAAGTTAGCTGTCTCCTCCACAAAACAATCGTGATCACGGGCTAATTCAGCCACTTGTTCCCGGAGGCTGTTTGGAGATTGACCAGTTCCTGATTCAGATGGAGGACCTTTTGTGGTCGTGCCAACAAGTTCGCTATCTTCGGGGACAGTGTCTCCAAGGCGTAACTTGCTCATCTTTAAGTCTAGACGAGTGTCAACAACCTGTATAACATTTTCCATCTGCTGCGTGCTGTTATTGTCAATGTCGGATATATGTGCTTCCAGTTGCTCCACGCGTCTCAAAAGTTCATGACTGCCTCCGGAAGGTCCTTCGTAAGATGACTCGAGTTGTCTTTTCTGTCTAGTAGATAAGTGCCCGCCATGTTCTTCCCGCGGCTGGGAACCTAAGCGGTTTACCTCGGAGGTGAGTGTTTGTACAGTGCTATCCAGCTGGTTAGTGCGACTCTGGAGATTGCGAATGGATTCCTGGTCCCTAACGAGCGCTTCTTCGTTTGAGATACCATTCGCCAAGACGTCGGCATCAACTATCTTGGTTAGAATGCTCTCCAGCTTGGCCTTCAAATCTTTGCCTTTATCTTCATACTCTTGTGTAAACGCATTCAATTTCGACTGCACATTTTCGCTAACGTGGGTGTATCGAAGCGTGTTTTGCATCTTGCAACGGGCTTCAAGCGAGCGTGTGACCTCAGCGTATTCAGAACGAATTTTGATGGCCTCCGTAAGCAATCTGTACTATTATTTAGTATCAAAAGCATGAAGAAGGTCAGATCACACACGTGAGACGATTATAGTAGTATTTACGCTTGTCTCGAGATGTACGGACGTCCGATTTAGACAATTGTTCTTGGTTTGATTCAGGTAATGAATGCGCAGCCTCTTCCGGCTTGGTAAGAGATGATGTGAGAGCGTTAGATTCTTCACCTGCTGGAAGACGAAGCTGAATGCGTGGGGACGTAGGAGGACGAGGTTGGACTGGGGGAGGAAAAGAAGGGGGAGGAGGAGATGTGGCTCCCAACCTGGAAAGGGGACCTGAGGGTTTACCCCATGCAGAGGAAGAATTACCCCACCCATGAGACATTTTATTGGAAGGATCGACGTCGCTACTGGATGGATTGTTTGTAGCCTCATTCCCTCCACTAGGACTGCTTGTGGACTCCATCCATCCACCAAGTGAAGATTCGCCCCGCCCACTGGGTTTGTTAGAATCACTCCGTTTTACTGGGGCTGAAGGAGTAGCATTAGCTCCGGACCTCCAAGAAGACTCGGTACTCCGAGCCAGTTTGGACGTCTCGTCCCTACTTCTAGATGACCAATCATTTGGTCTTCTGTGTGAGGAGTCTCCTTGCTTCATAGAGACGTGTTCCGAATGATGCACTCGATCTGTCTTTGGAGCACTCTTCCACTGGGGTGAATCAGGATGGACAAAATTGCAGCGATAAACAGGACAGCCAAAATGCGGTGGCAGGGGTTCCCCAGTTTCTTGATCAAAAAACTTTTTAGCTTTAATAAAGCCGCCCTAGGTTGGCGAAAAAACGAATAACGTACCCAGCAACGCGGCCGACCCATATGCATATCGCTTAAGTTGTAAACGCCGACTACTGTACTGCTGACAAAGCTATATATTTGCCAAGCGGATCAGTCATGTTTTGTTTTGTTGAGACTTCAACTTTTTAATGCTTTACCTCAGGTCTAAATGGAACTCAGCAAAGCTAGAGGAGGTAGAGGATAAGTTCTGCTGCCACGTCTAGAAGGTGTTCTGAAAGACCTGAAGTGGAGCGCTTGATCCACGATTTTTCATTATTTACCTCAGCTAGAAATGGTCAACAAAGTACACCAAACAAATGTTAATTTCAACGGGACAGTGATGTCTTTAATGATACATTCGCTTACAGAGAAATATAAGTGTAACAAGAAAATTGGAAGCAAATAGTAATCGAGAATCGCTAAGAAGCATTCGCTTGAAAACGCAAGGAATTGTACATCGTCTCCGTCTTAACTATCATTGGCTCTAGTCTTGCGAGTACATTGCTTTGGATATCGTCGTTATAGGCCTTGATCTTATTCTGTAGTTCAACTTTTTGGGTGTCGATGTGTTTCTGAACATCGAGCATGAATTCGCCACTAAATATATGGTCGGTATTGGTGGCGATTTCTGGGTTGTCCTGTGGCATTATCCGTAATTCCATCAGTTCTTCCATGATCTTACGCGTTTGCTGGTCCACATGGGCTTGCCGTTGCTCCAAAGATTGATATTCTGATCCCAGCTGTCCAGGACGGACCCATAAGAAACCATAAGGGAACCCATTAAAAAAAATCTGGCTTACCAACTCAATCGTTTGCATCAGAGTGTCAGTCTCGGTGCGAAGTGTCCCCATCTGTGACACTAAACCACTAGTGTCCAAATTGGCCAGCTCACCACAGAGGACATTTAGATCCACATTAAGATTTCGAACATCATCCTGGAGAGAATCGGGCAGTATGGGATGGGGAGTAGTTTTTTCACGTAGCAAGTCTTCTATTCTGTCATCAACCACCTCCAGTAGTCGATCGTCAACCAACGACTCTGCCTCCAATTCATCTGCTTTACTCTGAAGACTGTCCAGCTGTGTCAGAATATCGTGAAAGTTAAAGGGTGGTTGGAAAGAGCCATTCGCTGATAGTCGCCTCCTCTTTGAAGAATGTGACACATTCTCGTCTTTGCCCACGGACGCCACCGAGACAGAGTCATTATGTCGTTTGGCCATGAGCCTAAGTTCGTTGACTTGTGTCAACATAACATCTAATCGCCGTCCAAGCTCCACAATGCTAGCAGACAACTCCAGCTGGCGCCGTTCGACAGAAAAGTCGGTTTGCGTGGGGCTAGTCAGAGGCCATATGTCTTCTTCAATCAACTGGGAGATAACCGTATCCAGCTTCTCCTCCAAAAAGGCTTTATTTGTCCCAGAGAAGTCCCTGAGGATTTCCAAGCACACCTCGGGGGGGTTTGCATCGACTGGGGTAATAACGATTGAGTGCAATGCAATTCGCCTTTCTAGATCAACATTAGTTTCTAATATTTTCTGGAGTAGACCATGGGCCTGAGAAAGGAGACTGATCCTTGATTAAATCACTGCCCTCAGCAAAACGAACGAGACGCACGAGATTCGTTTTTTCCAAGTCTGTCGTAGGACATCTCTATCAGCGCTTTTAGGCAACGCAGAAGTAGACTCGAAGACCATAGAAGAAATCCCAGGATCTACTTGGGAATTTTGAAACAATGGCAACAAAGGCTCAGGCATGTGACATGAAGCAGGCTTTATTTCGACGCCAATATCTGTTGTTGTTGAAGGTGGATCTGTTGACTTGCGTGTGATTGCGAAAGACTGTGACAGAGTGGATGTGCGTAGTTCACTTGCATCGCGTCCATGTTTCGGCGCACCGGCCACAACAGGTGGTCGACCTTGTTTGCTTTCTTTTGAGATTCGTTGATCAATATCTGTTTGGGTCGAGTGGGACACCGAGGAAAAAGCTGGTGAGCTTGACGTCTGTTTGAATTGTGCTCGGGGTTTCTCCATGATTGGCCAATCCTTGTCACCTGGGTGTGTATATAAGCAAGTTGAACCTCTGAGAGTGTGTCCACAGCCTCCATTGATGGGATTGCCGTGAGAGTCATAATGCTAATTCGCAATGAGTATAACACATTATGATGAGTAGAGCCGAGATACCTTGCATCGTACTGACGACTTGAAAGGTGAGAGAGAACGCCAGGCGTTTTGATCAGGATGGACATAACGACAGCCATGTATAGAGCAACCACCACGTATAGGAGTACCATCCGATTGATACCGCTATGCCAGCCATTATATGTGAAATGATCTGTGGACCATGAACGAGTTTCATACCTTACACCGTATGCCTGGCATGGTAGAAGTGTCACATTCGGAAGTCACGTGAGCCAGCCTCCAAATGCCGGTAGCCACATCGTCCCAGGGTCAGCCTGTTCTTTTCCTGATTTTGGTCAGGTGTTGACGCATGCATACTACCTCAGGATCATCACAAACAGAACGGCTCTTGCGTGTGACTTCTGCCATCGCTGCTGAGCTTATCGCTGCCCATGATTCGAACCGATCTGTTTCGCTGAATGAAATACGCTCCAGGTTGTCAAAGAAGTTTGGGTACAGTGGCCAGCCTCGCCTTGTAGATATTATCAGCGCTGTTCCGGATGACTATAAAAAGGCTCTGTTGCCAAAGCTGAAAGCTCGACCCATTCGCACAGCGAGTGGTGTATGTTGTATTCTTGAATTCAATACGAGGATCAGCCTTCAATGATCCATCTTCCAGATTGCTGTTGTTGCAGTGATGTGTAAACCACATCGCTGTCCTCATATTGCTATGACCGGAAACATTTGCGTGTACGTCTTGACTTTGAGATTTAAACCTAAAATTAAACAAATTCATCTAAAGGTACTGCCCTGGTGGACCAGACTCGGATTTTGACTACAGCACACAAAGCTATACCGGTTATGAGCCTACAAGCATGCGTGCCATCCGCGCGCGATACGATCCTTATGAGCAGACCCGTGGTCGTATCGAGCAACTTAAAAGTCTGGGTCACAGCGTCGATAAGGTACTTTTCTCCTCAAAGTAAATCGCTAAACGGTATGATTCTGTTACTCAGGTTGAGTTCATTGTAATGGGGGGGACTTTCATGAGTATGCCAGAGGACTATAGGAACAGGTTCATCGCCCAATTACACAACGCACTTTCAGGGTATACAGGAACAGACGTAGATGAAGCTGTCAGGTACTCATGACCTTGATCTCGTGTCTTTTTTCCTTCACGAGAAAACGGTGCATTTGCCAGGTTTTCGGAACAGAGTAAATCCAAAGCGATTGGTATTACCATAGAGACGAGACCAGACTACTGCCTGCGCCCACACCTAAGGTAGGTTATGTTCAATAGGAATATCTGGATCAATCGTAAGTCTCACAGGGGCCAAGCCAAATGTTACGCTATGGTTGCACGCGGTTAGAAATTGGCGTACAATCTCTGTACGAAGACGTCGCTCGCGACACAAACCGAGGACACACTGTTCGGGCAGTATCCGAGAGTTTCCATCTTGCAAAGGACGCGGGCTTCAAAGTGGTGGCGCACATGATGCCAGATCTACCTAACATCGGTATTGAGAGAGACATGGAGCAATTCAGGGTTGGTTTCAGCCTACTCAGTCCCTTCCATGTTTCGACTTGTTATAGGAATATTTCGAAAATCCAGCTTTCCGTTCAGATGGACTCAAGATTTACCCCACACTTGTTATCCGTGGCACAGGCTTATATGAGCTGTGGAGGACTGGTCGATATAGGAATTATACACCCAATGTTCTTATCGATGTGGTCGCTCGGATCTTAGCGCTCGTTCCGCCATGGACAAGAGTGTATCGCGTGCAACGGTATGATTTAGTTTTTAGGTATATCTTAAGTTTGCAACTTTCTCACGCTTTCTCCAGGGACATACCACTACCATTGGTTTCAAGTGGATGCGAAAATTCGGGGAACTTGCGGGAATTGGCTCTGCAGCGGATGAAAGACTTTGGCATTGAATGTCGAGACGTGCGTTTTCGAGAAGTCGGGGTATGTGACCGTTCTTGCCAAAATTAGTTGTGTATTAAACATTACCTACAGATCCATGAAATTCACCACAAAGTGCGGCCAGAATCGGTAGAGCTTCTGCGTCGAGATTATACTGCAAATGGGGGTTGGGAAACTTTCCTATCCTATGAAGACCCCGAACAAGATATTCTAGTCGGATTGCTGAGATTACGCAGATGCTCAGAAGAGGGCACGTTCCGGGTGGAACTACTACCGGGACGAAACGATCAAGGAGAGGATGGTGGATGCAGTATTGTCAGAGAGTTGCATGTATATGGCACCGCTGTTCCAGTACACGGAAGAGATCCGACCAAATTCCAACATCAGGTATGATACATAGCATGCAAGCTAGTTACGTACCTGAACATGCTGCTAGGGCTTTGGGACTCTCCTGATGGAAGAAGCTGAGCGAATCGCGCGAGAGGAGCATGGGAGTATCAAACTGGCCGTTATCTCTGGTGCGTACTTGTCATCTGACCTCGAAATGCCAGCAGTTAACAGCCATTTTAGGCGTCGGAACGCGAGATTACTACCGAAGGCTAGGGTATGTGCTTGATGGTCCTTACATGTCTAAGTACCTGTGAGGTTAGGAGTCGCCTAGGAGTAGCGTATGGTAATTAGGGAATAAAAGCTCCTCTTCTATCGTTTTTCTGATAACATCTTGGATGAACCTTTCGACCCTAGTAACATTCTTTAATACATGTTTATCGGCTTGTCCAATTTCCGACTCGATGAAAATGGATGGTAAAAGCCGCAGACCGACCGGGAGAGGTTTTCCAGAGGAGGAAGAATCTAATTCTGCCGGTGTACTTCGCTCTGAATACGCTGGATGTCGATTAGAGCGATCTCCAGCAGGGCCAAAGGGGTCCAAGTCGTCTAGTATACAAAGATGTACACGACGCCGAGCACCCTCGTATGCGACGACTACTTCGCCGGTGAAAATGAGCCCAGTGACTGACAATTTGATGGGTAGCGACATGAAAGATGGTGACGGATAATTGATAAGAAGCGAAGTGGTGAGTGTCAGACGCAAATTTGAGTGATATGTAATGCGCAGGTGAAGTTGCAAATTCGGCAGCTCGTTCTGAGTTGTCGGATTTGATGGAGAGGGCGGAGGCTCTGGCTCAGCATGTTCTTGATAGGGAGGCATGCTGGATGCAAAAGTGGGATAGGTTGCATATTGGGGAGGGAATTGGGAACTTGGCGTTCCAAGCATGGATCGAAATAATGGAGGGGTCGGTGCTGCGTTCCGCAGGTTCTGAACGCTCGTTGTACCTGACCACATGTCTCTGGGAGACCCAGGCGTACCGCTGAAAGGGTCAGTTGATGGGCCCCGACCGTACCGCACATGAGGGGGTAGATGATGGTAAGAAGGCGCTTCCTCAGCAATAGCCTTACCAGCAGCTTTCCTTGAGACCCATTCAAAACCATCGACATCATCTCCGGATATTACATGCTCTCTAGCTCCCTTGGTGTCTTCGTCTTCGTCATCTTCCAGAAAATCACGATAAATATCTCGTACATCGACTACTTCCACATCCGGGGGTGCTGAACCAAAGTCTAGAGAGGTAACCATGACTGGACCTATGAAAGATGGACGAGTCGTAGTAGACAAGTGGCGGTTTATAACATCCACGAGACTTGAAGCAAGAGAAGATCGGAAGAGTGTATCCCATTCGAGTTCGATAGACATGCTAGTCGCTTGTACGTAAGGGGAGCGCTACCCAAATGTGAAGCGCAAGCAACTGCATTGGTGCATTATAATTATCTTCCGTAGTACAGTGTCCGAGTGCTGACAAGTGGTAAATGTGCAAGGGTGTTGGAGTAATTATCAAAAGGTAAAGCTAATGGTTTGAAATATCTACGGGTATAGCAAGCTGAAAACAAAACAAAAAAGTCCGGTGTATATTACTATTGGAGACCAACCCTTCCCAAATTTTGTGCATCGATGCCGTGCGTAGGTCGTGGAGCTGAAGGGGGCCGTGTGGGTGGATGGGATGAAGTTGGACTAGGGGTCGTGGAATTTGTATAAACTTGGTGGCCGTAGCTTCTGTACTGGACGTCGAGCGGGAGGTTGGATGTTGGCGCGTGGACGTCGGGGCGCGATGGAGCGAGGCCTAGGACAGATACGATCGATCGTGAATTGGATTTTGTTATAGTGAACCGCTTTTTGCCTGTGATTTGGCCGAGAATAGGTGAATTGGGTCCAATGGGCGAGCCAGGGAAAGGCATAGGGACGTTGCTGTGGGATGAAGAAGTAGTCGGCTTTCCGCTCGGCTTGTTGTACATGAACGTAGCAAGGAGAACTGTAGTGGCGCCGAAGACAAAGGCGGGGGTGATTCTGAAGTTGAAGAGCAGGACGGAAGCGAGGAAAGATATTATGATACTCAAACTTGTGGCGAAGCCTTTTAAAATGTTGTCCGAATATTTTATGACGACGGCCGTCACGAGTCCTCCAAACACCTGTACTACGACCGTCGCCCATGCCCAAATGCCAAAATTACGAAAGAGATCCCAGAACCAGCCCGCCGAATCGGTTGGATGACTAGAAAAAACGATGGGAATAAGGGCAGGGAAAAGAGAAAATAAAGATAATTGGATATTGCGAATCCAAAGATCCGCTTTTGAGCCTTTGAGGACCATTTCGAAATATACACCAGCTAGGCCGGATGTAAAGCAAGCGGCTGTGACAGCGAGGAAACCCTTAAGTGGGTGCATGGAATGCACCGCAGGGTGCTCCAATGACGGCACAAGCTGAGGCTCGTGATCATCAAGATTGAGGGTGTCGTTCTGGGACATGATTGCTGCCGAGTCATTAGGAGGTGGAATCTGTGTGCGGGATCCAGCTCCTGCCTGAAGCTGGACGATGCCCACGCCAATTGCGAGGAAAAACAAAGCAAGCCACTTGGTGCCTCCAAGCTTCTTGCGCAAAAGCATCACAGAAAATGCGGCTGTGGTAAGGATCTTCATTTGATAAGTGACTGTGAACGTGGCAATATCAAGGTTCGCGGCTGCGACATATTGGAGATTGTTCTGTACGACGTATAGAATGGCTGGAATAGCCAATTTCCAGCAGTCGTCGCTGAACACCTCTCGACCCACGCGCCGGAAACGGTACATCCAGTGGCCGGGTGTGTAGCTTGCAGTCATTGGCATGATGGGCATTTGCGTGGAGCCGTTGATAAGATAACCGCTGGGTTTGCGGGTAGGCTGTGGATAGGGTTTTTCAATCTGAGAGAGTGCGATTGCCAAGGAGATGCCGCCTTTGAACAGTTCATTCAGCAAAACAGCTGAAGCAGCGGAGTACGCGCGCGAAGGTGGGGTCGAGACCCGCGAATGGTGCATTATGATCGTCAGAGCGGCGTTTTGCACAGCTAGCGTGATTAAACTGCAATGCAAGATTGTAGGTGTGGTGGACGCACACGCGATAAGAGCACTCACGATACGTATTTGAGAGGCATTCCACATAATGTAGCATTCGTCTCGGAATCCTGACTGGCCGGTAAAGATACGGCAGGGATAGTGTGTGGATCGGCAGCTAGGACACTTTGTAAATTTGTCTGCAATGCAAACTGAGAGAAAGGGATCTGGGTGGGCATGTTAGCGTGTGACGGACGATGATAGAGGTCAGGAGATTGGGGCGAAGCAGGGGGAGAAATGCTGATGGAGGTAGACCTAGAGTGGATAGCCATTTTATTGATTTGGGGTTGGTTTTGCCGAGGAAACAGTAGTGCGCAGCACGACGTAGGGAATTGGAGATACGAGGGAGAAACAGGACCGAGATCAGAATTCGGTCAGTAGGGTTACACAGCGAGGAGTAAAACAGAGGGGAATGGGCTGTGGTCGACACTGAAATCATTCGCGGGCGCCCATGTGTATGTGGGTATCACATGTACGGCGCCCATAATGGTAAAGTCTTGCAGAAAATCAGGCTCACCTTTCCACGTTGCCGGTGCTCAGCTTGGGGTGGTCAAGCATGCCTTGCTTGCCGTCCGAGTCGTGTTGTGACCGCACTGATCAGCCCAACCTGTTTTATATTCTGTTTGGTCACTCCAAACAATTCCGCCTATCACATGAGTGCCTTGAAAGTAGAAACTAACGGAAACTCGTAGATGAACGTAGCTAGCCTAAGAAACAACTCTGATCCCGAAGCAGCACCACACTTGATGCCAAGGCCTGTCTGTGCGCAGACCGCAGCATACTTAGCTCTGCGGTCGTCTCCCGGGAGTATGTATGGGAGTCTGGGGATCGATCACCTTCCAGCATGGCTGCGCAGCAACGATCAAATATAGATCTCTAGTGCTCATATGCAAGATGAAGGTCTCTCATGAGGGAGATAAGATCGAGGCAACATTGTAAAGCAGAGGTGCCATGTCCGGAGGTCAGATGATATCCTCTACCTTTGACTGTCAATCTCAGCAAATTCAAGTCCATGAGTCTTGTTTTCTTCTGTGACAATAGGTCTCACTTTCAGCTCAAAATCCCACTTTCTTGGTATATTTGGCAATATAAAACTTGGCCAGTGCTACCCTCAACAGTCATTGTGTTGCACTTTGAAACTTTCAACTGGCTATAATAAATGAACAAGAATGAGCTCGCCGTCGAAAGACCAAGTTATTTTCATTCACGACCTCACTGATGTGGGTTAGTAAGAGAATCTTGACATACCGGGCTGTGACACTTGTGACGCCATTTGGTTGTCGGACCGTGTGATGGCGTATCCGCCCGCTCAAGGGCGATATACTCGGGATCAGAATTATTACAATGGGAATTCTGCCATAACACAAGGCTATTATACGGAGCAGAGGGAGGATTTCGATGGTAGCGAATATTTCATTCCTGGCAGTATGTTGATTTTCACCAAGCTGCGTTATCGAGGTTACAGCTCACCCGCGTGCTACCTACAGCCAGTGACCTTAATCAAAAAGCTTATAGTCGTGACTATATGGAAGAAGAGGACACCGAAGAAATGGAAAATCAAGTTGAGATCGCTGATACAAGCCACAAGCTTTCATTTCCTTCGCAACGCCATGCCATTGGATCCTACACGGATTCGGATCGCAAATATTTTCAAGAACAAGTATATCCTAACTTACCTTCAACCTGTGCGCATATATTCCATTTAACTGTGAGCCCTATAAAGAACGTACACAGGTTCACCCATGGGATCCTCTGGCGTTCAATATATTCCATCAAACGCCTCTCCAGTGGTGTCCATACAACCCTCAGGACAAGGACGGAGTGTAAATTCATGTAACCCCCGCGGGATACAGCTCAAACCTATCTCGATTCTTCGTGAGTTTCGACGGAATATTTAGAATCGTTGAAGACACTCTTATCTTCCGCTCCAATCAGCGGATATATATCACAGTTTCTTCAAATTCGGAGTCTTCAATGCCATTCAATCTCAGTGTTATGACATGGTAGAGCTCCTCAAGTTTAATATGGCATAATTCGGTACTCATTTAGCATATATAGATGATGAATTCTCAAGGCAATATAGTGAGATGCCGACTTCATATTTTCTGGACATATCACTGAAAAAATTCAATCTAGGTTATTAGCGGTAGGTTTGGCACTTTATATCACTGGCCGTAATCATAATACGTTTTAGCACCAACGGGTAGCGGCAAAACCGTGCTCTTTGAATTAGCCTTGATTCGCATGCTCATGGATCGAAACAATCACGACATGAAATGTGTTTATATGGCTCCAACCAAGGTCTAGTTCCACAGGCTCGGTTTCATCAAGTCGTTAATTTGTTATAATTTTGTTCCAAGGCTCTTTGTTCCGAACGTTTTAGAGACTGGTCTGATAAACTCAGTCCTATTGGTATCAAGTGTACAATATTATTCATTTGCTCTACTTGGGTCCAAATGCTTAACTACTCTAGGTTGTGAGCTTACAGGCGACACTGTCGGATACAGTCAGAACGCATTAAAGGAAGCCAAAACATCCTCTGTCATGTGAGTTGCTTAATCTAGTTATCGTATGAATGCGACTAAGCGAGAACGGATCTTGATTCGAACCCTCAAACAGTATCACAACTGTAAGAGATCCGTTCTATCCTATACACCTAAGCCTCACCATTCTATATAGCCAGAGAAATTTGATTCGTTGAGTCGAAATTGGTTTGTCAAACATGCATGGTCGAAGAGATTTTTATCTCAGGAATATATTAGGCGAGACAATGGCGATGTACTTTCTCGCACGCAACTCTTTTTGATCGACGAAGTGTGTTCTTTGTTCTTGGATGATACTATAACCTAATCCCACTTTCAAAGGTACACATTCTCAACGAAACCCGCGGGTCCACGCTTGAAGTCGTCGCGAGTCGCATGAAAACTCGAGGAAAATCCGTACGTTTTGTTCTGGTCTCCGCAACAGTCCCAAACATTCAGGACATTGCTGCATGGATCGGAAATGGCTCATCCGGAGACCCCGCCACAGTTTTCAACGTATTCCCATGTCCATTCCGTAATAACTTGCAGTTTTTGATTGATCAGGATTATCTCTAGTTTGGGGAAGAATTCCGGCCTTGCAAATTAACACGTGTTGTGTATGGTTTTCCTCGCAAGAATCAAAACGACTTCTCGTTCAGCCGTGCACTCGACTTTAAAATTCTCCCTTTATTACAACAGCATGCTGCGAACAAACCTGTTCTCATATTTTGTCCAACTCGCAAAGGTATTTCAATGTCGTAACCGTAACCCGGGTAAATTTCAATCATTTGAACGTCTGGGACACTAGGAGTGGTGGGTACGGCCGAAGTCTTAATGAAACAATATCAAAAACTGACGGAAGGGAAACAAACCGTCCCATGGATGAGACCAAGGAAGTAAGTCGAACATTAGATCCTTCGTTGACATCGACTGAGACTTATTCGGAGGATCGATCTTGTTTTCCATGACAACCAATTACGAGGTGAAATAGGATGATGATATGAACTAGTGCGACTCATTGTATTTGGTGCATCAGACTTTGCTGTTGTTGGCATTGGTGTCCACCATGCGGGACTCGCTTTAGAAGATCGCCGTGTCACCGAAGATCTCTTCCTCAAAAAAATCATTCGTGTCGTAGTTGCGACCTCTGTGAGCCTTCCCCTTCCTTGTGTTGATTTATTCATTACAATTTGGTCACCATAAAGACATTGGCGGTAGGTGTAAACTTACGTGAGTTATGATTTTTCTCTATACGAATTGTTGTATCAATATGGAACTCTAGCGGCACATACGGTCGTCGTCAAGGGCGTGAAAATGTGGCAAAATGGGGGATGGCAGGAGTATTCCGACTTGGACTTCATACAGATGATTGGAAGGGCTGTACGTGGATATCCCTGTTTGAGTTTGAAGATTTTAATTTGACTTTGTTGCGTCAGGGTCGTCCCCAATTCGGTACGCTATGAAATGTTAATAAAGTTGAATTCCTCTTCTGACAGTTAACACAAGATAAGGAAGGAGTTGCGGTAATTCTCTGTGATACTGATCAGGAGCAAAAGTATAAGGCGCTCGTTTCGGGTTCGACGCTCCTCGAAAGTTGTCTCCATGTCAATCTCGCCGAGCACTTAAATTCGGAAATCGGTCTTGGCACGATTACGGATCTCAGAACAGCCCAAAGCAAGTGTTTGTGACATTTTCGGGCAGCGTTTTGATCTCATTATTGATCGTAGAGTGGCTCCACAACTCCTTCCTATTTCAGCGGATCCAAAGGAATCCCGGCCATTATAACCTGGGGAAGGCCTCTGACCAAACATGGCAAAGTCGATTAGACGAACTTGCTGGAAGCTCAATTCGTGATCTTCAAGAAAGCGACTTGGTCACCAATGATGGGAGTGGTAACTTCACATCGACGAAATATGGTCATATAATGAGCAAAGTAAGATCAAGTTTCTTTCTAGAACATGGCTGATCAGTTAATCATAGTATTACATTCGCCTTTCAACGGTAATTAATGATTCTTGTCAGGCGAATCACTTTTCACTGGTTTTAGATGAAATCAATCCTCAAGCTGTCCGATAAATCCAACCTCCGAGAAATTGTGAGCTCACTCCCTTGGCGATATATACATGAATTCATGTCACGCATACGCAGCTTGAATTGATCTCAAGTACTGAAGAGTGGGTAATGTCCCTATCATCTCATAACCTTTTGTTTATTTTTTGCATTTGCTTCTTTAGAATTAGTGACCTGCGTCTCCGTGCAGGCGAAAAGCAGGTGAATGATCATGGAAAGAACCCCAATCTCATAATTTTCATTATCGGAAAAAGATTTACAAGAAAATGTCGGATCACAGCGATATAAGGTTTCACGCAAAGGTAGAAAAGGCTTCAGACAAAGTTTTTATAATTATTCAGGTGAACCTTACAGGCCCTCGAGAGTCTTACCATAATAGTCTTATCTTATCTGGCAGGCTGTTTTAGGTGGAATATCTCTCAACTCACCGGAGTACAAGACGGCAGATAGTCAACCTTTCTTAGAGGCGTTGTCGATTTTCAAACACGCTGGCCGCATCGCTCGAAGTGAGTCGCAAAATCATTTACATTTATTGAAAGGCACCTGAATTAAATACATTCTTTGTTAGCAATTGTCGAAATAGCGATAGTCAAGAGATTGGGCCCAGTTCTCAAGTACGGCATGGAACTGTATGTTATGCAACCAGATTTTAATTACATCTGTACTAAGAATGTCCCTAATTAGTGTACGAAGTCTAACAGCCAAGGCCTGGGAGGACAGACCAACGGTTTTGAGACAGATTGAACAGATAGGTGAGAAAAGCATCAAGGTGACTATTCTTATAGACTTCCTACTGTTACCGACTGACGTTCTTACTTAGGTCCTTGCTCAAAACGGTATTGCAACACTTGCAGCCCTTCGACAAACTAATCCTACACGTATCGAACTGGTAAGCTTTTGAACAGGGAATTTTATTATTATTTGTGATACCCCGCGTATTTCCCTAGCTTTTGAATCGAAGACCTCCGTTTGGTACTGCAGTCGTGTCCGCCGCTCGTGAGCTACCACAATTTAGGCTCAACATCACCGAAAGCTCTGTCTCGACATTTCGGGGAAAGAAGCCAGTTATTATCGAGCTGAACATAGAGTGCGGACTTGTTAACATCTCAGATAACAATTCTACACAAATCAAGAAGACAAAGCCATCTCTTCTAGGAATGACAGGAGTGCTGACATTGACGTCCGAAAATGAATTTGTCGATTTTCGTCGTATTCCGTGGGTTGATACTTTCACTTGCATTAGGTGCTTATGCCGAATTCCGCAGTACCAAAGCCTTACAAGTACCAAAGTCGTTCCTGGTAACGGTTACTATAACAAAACGTAGCCAATCTGTATCGACGCGCATAAGTCCAGTATGGTAGCTCATCTTTGCCACGAGAACTTCAACTCAGTTCGTACTGTAGGATGACTATGCTGGTTTAACAGTGACCGAGACCTATAAACCTGCAATTTCCCCTCAGGAATATCCTACTCTTGACACAAGGCCTGCATGCTTCGACGTTGTGAGTGCACCTACATTATCACATTCAGTAAAATGTTAGAATTCAGTAACCCACACATTAGGATGCGGTCCTGGCTGGCCTTGAAGAAGATCCCACATTTTGGGATGGCTTGAAAGATGATTTATCTACAGACGGGTCACCAAAACACCCGTCACCAAAACACGGGTCACCCAGACACAGGTCACCCGGTGAGTACCGAGGGGACCACTATTTGCCGTTTTATCACCACCCCTGACTTTGCAGAGGCACTGGAAGAAAACCATCAGAAACCTCTGAAGAACGACAATCTCAAGGTTAAATTGGTGGCAAAAACACCTAGCACCTCTACCACCGAGTCCAGACCTTTACAACCCATCAAGCTATTGAATGGCAATTACGCGTCAGATTCATAAATTTTCCACGTTCAGGCGTCTAAATATTTGTTGATCTTATTAGATGTAACCACACCTGCAAGAGGAAAAATCAATGTCGACATCTTTGGTGCGCATGCATGCTAAATTCTCTTTGTATACTACTAAAGAAATGTTGTTCCAGCTGCCGTGATGGGCTTTCTAATCCCCCAAAGAAAACTGCACCTTCTGCACTATCAAATCAGCCGGGTACATCAAAAAAACAGCTTACGCCAATGGCTGATGGTGGTCTCAAGCATCTCCAAACACTTGACAGGAAATCTGCAGAGTTAGAACTGGTTCATGGTTGTCGCCTAAAGCCCGACTATGGTCACTCATTTGTAGCTGCAAAACCCAAGAAGCTAGATCAGAACAAGCGAGACGATTCTAATGCTAAGGACTCTGACGATGGGGACGACAACCTCCCAGATCCTCATGAAATTATTCCTCGATCCATTGGAAAAATGCGCCAGGAACAAGAGACTCTCGATTTGACATCTGATTCGGATGTATCTATGCTTTCTGTTTCAAACACCAAGCACAAATCCTTGAAGCCCAGCTTAACCACCAAGCAGTCTCCCATCATTGACTTACTGATAACGAACCCTCTGAGATCAAAGCGGGGATCAAGAATTGCGTTCAATGGCTCCTTG
Organism: Gomphus bonarii; assembly: GCA_003316585.1. Lineage (NCBI taxonomy): Eukaryota > Fungi > Basidiomycota > Agaricomycetes > Gomphales > Gomphaceae > Gomphus > Gomphus bonarii. The sequence continues at coordinate 24,209 of QFEC01004138.1, forward strand.
TCACCATCACCAACAACGAAACGACAGCGGCTCTCGAGGAATCTGAGTCCAGTGGTCTTAGAGTCTCCTGTGGTCCGACCGCATCTAGCGAAGCCAAGTTTCACAAGTCCTGTATCAAATCTTCATGAAGCAAATACTAAACCTACCACTCAAGAAGCGAAACTCCCTCTATTCCTAGAAGATACTCTCAGCAGCGATCAGCCATCACATGTCCATGGAGCAGTGTATGAGTATGAAGAGCCATTCACATTGGTCCTTGATGCATTTGATGTGAAATCCTCACCAATGTTGCCCGCGTCTTCTCCCAAATTGACAAGGGAAGAGACTATGCATCAGCAGATTGACCCTCTCAATAACAATACCTCTGAATTGCAATCGACATTCTGCAAGGACGATGACCGTACTCTCTTGGTGGACAACGCTGAGATTGGAGGGGAAGCCGGCTGGAAAGCAGCGCAAGATGATTACGACAAGGGGATTGCGGAATTGATGGAGTGGCTCTACAGTGGAGAGGTTGAAATAACGGATAAACTTGACGAGTAGCTATTCAAATAAATTTCGCCTGAATGAGCACAAAGATTATAATTCACGACACAAGAGTAGTTTGTGTCTGTTGTCCATCGTCCCGTTCTACATTCGAATATACTGATAAAGCGCTCGCGAACCTCGGGTCCCATGTAACAGGTGTGGTGGGGTTGATGATCTGCCACCCGGCGAGGTCACCCCTCCAGCGCAGCTCTTTCGCCATTCTCTCCGTCCGCAGTTCCACCTCTGTGGGGGGCGGATAATTCCGCTCATCTTTGGTGGGTTCACGTTCACCGCGAGCAAGTTGACGTGCTGTGATGACCTTTGCTTGGAGGGCTTCATAATATGATTTTCTTGACTTCTCAATGTCTGATGGAAGAGACGTTGACTTATAGAACGACTCGACTTGGAGATCGAAGGATAGGTCAGAGGAAGGTGTTTCTACCTCTTCTAGCTGCTCGTCTGAGGAAGGCCCTCGAATGGGCCTTGGAGAGCCAGTAATGAGACGGTACGCTGCGTCAGCGCCTTCCCGTACTCTATGCCGCTGATTAAAAAATTCCCAAATCATGCGTGGAATGAGGGTGAACCCGATTAGATTTCTGAATGGTACAAGAAGAATAGGTGGGTATGGTGGAATTGAAGACGGGTGTGTCAATTGCAAATCCACGGCCGAGTTTTCTGGTTTAGTGGAAGAGGCATTGGGGGCATTTTTGTGTTGAGAAGGAAAATAAAATGGTGAACCCTTGATAGCATTTAGAGGTGGGTGAGGATCCGCTAAGGGGAGATCCTCAACCACCATGGCATTCGCACCCCCGGGGTCCATATCTACCTCATCAAAGACACCGTCGAATTCTAATTCTCTTGCTAACAGCTCTTCCTTATCGACTTTATATGGAGGCTCACTCCAGCCTCGCTTCAAGCCATGGAGAAATTCCTTGAAGGTATGACGGCCAATAATGATGATGCCGCCTTCTAGTTCACGCTTTTGTTGTTGAGCCGGCTCATTAAACGAGAAATGAATGACATTTGTGGGCCGTGGTGGCTCAAGGCCTAGCTCGATGCGCCTTCGCCTCTTTGCTTGGTCAGAGACAATGCCCGCAAGGCTACCATGGCGGTTGCCATTTATCATTTTATAATCGACGGCAGCGGCGACAAGAATTGGCTGTTATCATCCGAACCCATGAGTCGAAACTGAAATGCAGGAGGTCTGCGTGACGAACCTTGACATACTTGCGAAAGTATTTCATGCTTCTTTCGGTGTCTTCGTCTCCGGGATACTTGCAACCATAAACAGTCACTTTTCTAGGTAGACCTAGAGGGGGAAGTGATTGATCTGAAAGATGTCGGACCTTCTCGACATATTGCTCGCGAATCTGCTTGCATTTTCTGCGGTCATACGCGTATAGAGTAGTAATGGCGGCAGTCGTGGAGAGGAAGATCAGCCAGTTACGTGAAGGGAGTTTAGGACGCCATTTGAGCCAGGATGGGGGAATGCCAGTGTACTGCAGGAAAGACGGGCTGCTTGCTTGTGGCGTAACAGGGCTCATTTGAAGTCTGCGTGGAAGGATATACCGACCAAACAAAGGATTTCCTTTTTCAGAAACTTCGCAAATAGCTTTTGCCGACCGGCAGAGACGCACTGTTTCAATGGAAATTGAAATGTGCATGGTTATCAGTAATCTTGAAACACCAAGAACACTAAATAGCTATAACTGATTTTATTGGACAAAAACAGACAAGATAACATATAGAATCATGTAACATCACTAAAAATGCCGCTTGCTTTAAGAAGATTCTTAGTTAACATAAGCAGTTTGTTCTGGTATATTAGGATTGTCTATCATTTGATATAGCCTCAGACAACTCTAGCAAATTCTCTCACATATATTACAGTAGATGAAAATCATCTATGATCCTATACATTTGATATAGTCAGATGAGATCCTTGAGAATTTTAATGTCAAATTATCCCTGATGATTAGTGTATTTTCTTGAGAGGTTATAGAGGATACAGTTTTACATTATCTAATATCACACCTGATCATTGAAATTTGGTGTGATTGATATAATTTCCTATAATCCTGATATTTGAGATGATCATATGATATCATAACTTCTTAACATTTCAGAGAGTCATATCTTGGACAAATCCTTGATAATCATATATTGAAACTGAATTTTTTTATGAACATGTCTTATTGCTTGGCAAATTCAGATATAGGAACTAGCTAGCAGTATAAATGCCATGTAGAATATACTAGCTATTTGTTGAAGTATTATCTCAGTCATGACCTTGGCACCTCAGTTAACTTGACCACCAACCTAGGTCCATCAATTACCTTGGTTGACTCAACCACCAATCTCAGTCCTTTGACTGATTTGGTCATTGTCAGGGTTTGACTTGGTTCTATGTTAAGTCTGGAGTCAGGAATGCAATGTCCAAAGGTATCTTGGAAGGTCCAAGCTGTCAAAGTCAAATCTAGAGTATGGAGTTGGGGGGACTTGGCTTCAACTTGTGTGTTGCATCCTCCCATGTCATCTTGTCCCTGATTTTGAAGGTGGGTCATAGAGAGGTTATGAAGAGAGCTACAGAGAGAGGTCATAGAGGTATTGAGAGGGAGACTAAATTGATATTTGAACTAGAGAACTAGCTATAAAGGTATGGAGGTTTATATACATGCAGAGGCCTTGTATTTAAAAAGAACAACATAGTTCAAATGCAGAAGAGATAATATAATGGACTATGGAGTTATTACAAGGGGGAAGTGCATCATGTGGAGCAATAGAACATACTAGAAGATAATACAGGGAATGATAGAGGTGGTAATCCATATGTCAGATGTGTTGTGATGACAATGACAGAGCAGGGTGACATGTGTGTGGAGATCACATGAGGAACTTGGGGTGGATGTGTTTGTTGTAGAGTACTTCAGAGGGTTGAATATGATTCAGATGTGACTCAGAGGTGGATGACTAAGGATGCTAAGGCAGAGATTTATTGGAGGGGATCTGGGATATAACAGTACTTTCCCATTAGGGCTGAGCCTTGATATTAGATCCTAGATCCCCTCCAACAAATTTCCATCTTAGTGCCCTTAGAGATCCACCTCCAGGTCATGTCCAAGCAGTATTCACCCTCTGGAGCACTCCACACCTAACATATCTCCTCTGAGTTCTTCATGTGATCTCCATGCACATGTCACTTTGTTCTGTCATCATCACCACATCATCACTCCAACATACAGACCTCCACATCACTACCTCCATCATTCCTTGCATCATTTTCTAGTATGTTCCATAGTTCCACATGATGCACTTCCTCTCAATAGTATTTCCATATCCTAATGTAGTTCTCCTCCTGCATTCAGACAACCCTGTTCCATTTTGATACCACATCCCTGAATGTATATAAACCTCCATGTCTTCATAGCTATTTCTCTAGTTTGAATATTAACTTAGTCTCCTCCTCATTATCTCCATGAACTCTCTCCATAACCCCTCTCCACAACACCTCCATGACACCTACAAATACAAGGACAAGATGATGTGAGAGGGTGCAACACATAAGTTGAAGCTAAGTCCTCATAACTCCATACCCCAGTTTGACTTTGATAGCTCAGACTACTCCAGAACCCCTCTGGACATGATATCTATGACTCCAGAATTAACACTTAAGGCCCTATGGTGATAAAGATAGAAATTGCCATGGGAACAGAGGTTAGCACTTGATAGGAAAATGTACATAAGGACATAGTGTTTCTCTCATTTGTTTAAGTATGCCTATAGTCACAATGAGTGAATCTGACCAGCTTCTTGAGCAGATCAAGCTGATGCAGGAATAGTATGCTTGGAAGCAGGAGTAGTATGCTTGGAAGAAGGAGCAGGAGGAGATGGCAGACAAGGCTGTGTAAGAGGAGGCTGCTCAGACAGTGGAACAGAAACAAAAGGAGGAGGTGGAGGCAACTTGGAAGGCTGTGGAGGAAGAAGTGACTTGGAGAGCTGGTAATACTGAGGTGGCAAAACAAGCTGTGGAGGCTGAGAGGGTTTGGAGAGCTGTGGGGGTGGAGGCAGCAAAAGGGTCGTTGAGTTGGCTTGGAAGATGGAGGCAGTGAAGGCCATAGCAGAAGCCAAGGAGGAGGTGCAGTTATGCTGTGAAGCAATAGCCAAGGAAGTAGAGAAAAGGAAGCTTGTGGAGCAGGCACTAGCTGTTCACCAAGCCCATGTGATCTTTTAGTCATGCAGTCAAGGAATACAAGGGTGTTGGGTGTGCAGGTAGGTCTTGGATGTTTTGAGGCCATATGCCTAATGCACATACTGAATGACCCAGGTGCATACAAGGTGGTACTGCTGCCCAAGGCTTCAGGTTCAGAGTGAACAGCATGCAAGCACTGCTGGAGATGGAGGGATAAGTGCACCTGGCCCTCTGTGAGCAAGGGCATGTTGTGTTACAGATGTGTGGAGCAGAAGGTCTGTTGTGTGTGTGAGGGTAACACTTTGACAAGGCCACAATTACAAGATACTCCAATTATTATGAGCTGATTGAGACTAATCAACCTGGTGTAGCAGTAATCCTCAGTTTATACAAGGTTTACTAGTGATAAATACAAAGAAAGCCCACCTGGTGTAGTGGTAATCCTCAGAGATCAAGCTGAGGGGTAACCTTCAGTCACAACCCTACCTATACCCTACTCCAGCACTTATTACATAATCAGAAGATGCAAGGTGTGGGAGTGTAAATAAGAAGAAACAGGCTGAATCCCAAGCTGAACCCTGACAGTGTATTATGGAAGGCACAGGATGGAGAATGCAAGCCTTCAGAGGCTTCAAAGGAGGACAAAGAAGAGACTCTAAAGAGGGGTCATTCAGGGGCTTTGAAGGGGAAGTGGAAGGTGAGAGTGGAGTTAGAGGAGCTAGAGGGAATACATTAAAAATGGAGGTTACCCTAAGGTCAGGAGTGGATGCTTGGATGGCAGAGATGGGGCCTCTCTTGAGGATGCTGGTGTCCAATGTAAGTTGAATTTCCAATTTACTGGAGTTGATCAGCCACTGGGGGGAGAAAAGAAAAGGGAAGGGGATGGCTTAGTATGGGCCTTTGGAGGGGTGTGATAGAGGTTCAGATTTGGATGTGGATGGAGCAGGGGGTGTTGAGGAGTCTCTTGAGTGAGCATAGTGGATAAATGTAATAATTTTTATTTTGAAATGTCTTAAGAATTTCCCTCAAGTCCTTTATTGAACAAGTGGTAAAGGTCCTGGTTTGTAAGGGTAAGCTTGGTGAAAGTTGGAGATGACTTCAGAAGCATTGCTAAGTTCAGATGCTGGGAGACAGGAGGTTTTGCCCTTGGTGCCCTCATATCTGGACCACTTGACAAGGTATTTGTAAGGGCAACCCCTGTTGCACTTGTGGAATATCACACAGTGCTAGCAAGGGGGAAATACTAAGAGGAAATCCTAGGATCCCTGTGAGCCATCTGACCTATATACCCATTGTCTGTGTTCTACTTCCTCAACATACCTTGCCCCTGTCTTAGGCATGAAGGTATGCACACCCATTTTATAAATACTTGATGTCCCTGGAGCCAACTTCTGGGGACCTGAGCTAAAGTTCAGGCACTCAGCCCTAAGGATGTTAGCCTGAACTGAGGTATCTTCCCTCAGCCTAAGTGAGCTTGGCCTTGGGTTGAGCTGGTCTCTTCTCCACCTTCCTTGGTCCTCAGCACCTCTTAAGTCTTGGCTACTGACTTGAGAATTTCATGGGTAAGTGCTAAGCTGTTTGGTGGGCCTGATAGCACTGAAGGTTTGGGAGTTTTGGCCAAAAACTTGAGGTCATTCAGTGCACTCCTGGCCAAGCTGGTTTAGTTTTTGGCTCAGGGCTTGAAATGGGTCATCCCCTGACAGGGCCCCTTGCTAGTGAACTGTCTGATCTATATACTCATTGTCTGTGTTCTACTTCCTCAACATACCTTGCCCCTCTCTTGGGCTCAAAGGTATGTGCACCTATTCTATAAATACCTGATGTCCCTGGAGCCAACTTCTGGGGATCCAAGCTGAGGTTCAGGCACTCAGCCCTAAAAATTCCAGCCCAAACTGAGGTATCTTGTCTTAGCCTAAGTGAGCTCAGCCTTGGATTGAGCTGATCTCTTCTTGGCCCTCCTCAGTCCTCAGCACCCCACCTTAAGTCTTGGCTTTTGACTTGAGAATTTTGTGGGTAAGTGCTGAGCTGTTCAGTGGGCCCAAAGATGCCAAAGGTTTGGGAGCCTTGGCTGAAAATCTCAGGCTGTTTGGCACACTCCTGGCTGAGCTGGTTTAGTTTTGGCTCAGGACTAGAAATGGGTTGTCCCCTGACATCACCCCCCTTTCTAGAGTGCTGCATCCTCAAAGCATGCAACATGAATGAGTTGAAGGCCAGTGACTAAATTCTTCAGGGTGCCCCTGGGTGGTGTTAAAATCTAAACAGTTATGATTCAGTCCTTTGTGATAAAGGCTCTTTGATTGTGTGAAATCTACCTAAACAGTTATGACTAAGTAAAGAAAGTAAGTCTGTGTCAACATGCATCTAAAACTAAACATACTCACTTCAGTCCTTTGTGATAAAGGCTGAAGTGTCGGAAAGTGAAATATAAACTATATATGTCCTGACTGAGAATTCTCACGCTAAAATATAGCCTCAAGTCAAACATTAGAAAAGATAAAATAGAAGGGAAATATGAATGTTCAGAATGATACTGTCCTTCATGTCTGAAGCTTCACAGGTGGGACTGATAGAATTCTCATACTTTGGCTGGTGCTGTCGTGTCCTCCTCTGGTACCCATGTGTTCTCCTCATAGCCATACCCCTCCCACTTCACTAGGAAATGGAGTTGGCCCTGCATTAGGTGGCTATCCAGCACTTTATCTACTACATAGTATTCTTCCTTATCTACTAACTCAGGTGGTGGGGGCAGCTTGGCCCTTTGGCCTGGGATTGGATCCTCAGATGTAGGGATGAGTTTGACCACATTGAAGACTGGATGGATCTGGGACAGGGAGTGTGGGAGTTGGAGTCTGTATGAATGTCTTCCCACCCATCCTTGAATGACATATGGCCCAAGGAATTGATGACTCAGCTTACAAGAGGGCCAGGTCATCTGGATGTCTGATACATCTAGGAAGACTTGGTCTCCTATCTGATACTTGGGGGCTGGGGTTTGGTGCTAATTGTAGTACTGTGTCATGTCATCCTTGGTCTTGGCTAGTGCAGACTTGGCTTCTTCCAATGACTTCTCCATTTGGTCCTTGAACTCATTCATCATTTTGACTCAGGACTCAGGCTTTCAGGGCTCAAAGCCCATGCATGGGTACTGTCTGATGTCTAGCATGAATGGGGTCTGTTGGGTGGCCAAGTGCACATGGTTGTTGTACTGGAACTCAGCCATCAGTAGGAGATCATCCCTGTCATCCTGTCACTTATTTACAAATAGCTGGAGATACTGCTCTAGTTCTTGGTTGACATGTTCAGTCTGACCATCCCCTTGTGGGTGGTAGGCTGTAGTGGCTAAGAGCTTAATCCCAAGGAGCCAGTAGAGCTCCTGTGTGAACTCTGAGATGAATTGAGGACCTCAGTCTGAGATGATTTGTTTTGGCAGTCCATGCAGTTTCCATACATGTGCAAGATAGAACTGAGCTGCCCCCAAGGCCATGATGGTCATGTTTGTGGGAAGGAAGTGTGCCCTCTTACTGACCAAGTCTACTACATTCATTACAGCATCATGGCCATGAGCTTTGGGCAGTTCCACTATGAAGTCCATGCTAATGGTGTCCCACCAGTACTCAGGGATTGGGAGTGGTTCCAGCTCTCCTGTCAGGGGTTGTCTTTGGGCTTTTGTCCTAGTGCAAAGGTCGCAAGTCTTTACATATTGTCCCACATACTGTGACATCTGTGGCCACCAGTAGTTTCAGGACACCAGTTCAAGTGTCTTCCATCTCCCAGTATGACCTGTCACCTGAGTGTCATGGTGCTGAGACACTATATGCCTCCTAAGTTCTGGGCCATTTGGAACATACATCTTTCCCTGGAAGTGCAGGAGGCTATCTCACTTGGCCCACTTGGCTGAGCATACTGACTTCATATGCCCCTTCTGAAGTTAAGTGACTGCTTTGGCAACTGAGTCTTTAGGACCTGAAGTTTGGAGCTGGTCCCAAATATCCCAAAGGAGGTCTTGTTCCTCTCCAATGGCTGTGACTCCTTTGAGGGCCTGAATGACAAACAGCTCAGGCTGGAGGAAGGTCATATTCTCATTATCTCCTGCACCCAAGCCATGGTCTGATCTGCGGGAGAGGGCATTAGCCTTGCCCATGCTTTGGCCTAGTTGGTGGTGAAGCATGAAGTCAAACTGAGACAGGTAGAGGGACCATTGAGCTTGTCTTCAGTTCAACTTTTTTGCAGTCTGGAAGTAATCTAAGTTCTTGTAGTCTGTCCAGATCTTGAACCTTGTGGGGGCTCTATGCCAAGTTGTTAAAGATCCTCTCACCCAGGAGATTGAACACTACACTAGCACCACTACTGCATGGAATCACCTGAAGAAGAAGACCTACCAAGGTGATGTGAATGCTAAATTCAATGCTTTGCAAAATACCATGAGGATACATTTCTCCACTGCCATGACTGCCTCTTCTGTCATTACTGAAGTAAAGGACTACATGGAAGCTATTTACAGTGACAAACTGCTGACCAAAGATGAATGGACAGCTGGCATATTGCTTCATTCCATGACCAGCAGCAGCATTGACAATCTGCACAATATCCTACTGGCTTCCTCTGGCTCCTCACTTATTCCTTCTGACCTCATCTAATGTATTGAGGCTGAAGCACTGGAATTCCGGTACTCTGCATCCATGAAAACAGATGACATCCTAGCTGCCAAGCAGCAGATGAGAACCTCTATAACAAGTAAATCAGTCAAATGTACAAACTGTCAGAGGTTAGGGCATACTAATGATAAGTGTTGGGAGAAAGGGGGGGGGAGTGAAGGCAAAGCACCAGAATGGTGGAAGAATACCAAGGAAAAGCATAAAAATGGAGACCTGTCAAGGAAGGAACATGCAAATGCTGCTATCAGCAAGACTAGCAGTGATTCTGGCTCAGAATCCTGCACCATCTTACATGACTGATTCAATGGTTATTTACCTCCCAACTGCTCAGTCAACTGGTCAAATGTTGTAGCCATTGCTGGTGACTCTACTCCATTTTTCTTTGATTCTGATGCTACTAGCCATTTGTCAGGGTTCAGTTGGAGTCCATTGTCAGTTGTTGTTTCTCATTTATGTCCTTCCATGTCCTTCCATGACTTTCCATGACTTTCCATGACTTTCCATGACTTTCCAGACTTTCCATGACTTTCTATGACTTTCTGTATCTTTCTGTATCTTTCTATGTCCTTCCATGACCTTTCATGACTTTCTGTCACTTTCCATGCCTTGCACCTACAGATTACATAATAAGTGCTGGGCTAGGGTATATAAGTTGTGACTGGTGTAACAGTTACCCCTTAGCTTGATCTCTGAGGATTACCGCTATACCAGGTGGGCTCTCTATGTACTTATTACTAGTAACTCTTGTATAAACTGAGAATTACTGCTACACCAGGTGGGAAACACCCTTATCAGCTCATTAAATATTGGAGTATCTTGTTGTTGTGACCTTGTCAATAGTGTCACCCTCACAGAAGATCAAGCTCCCTTTCAGACAACCTCACACATCTTTTCCATCAGTTTCCACCTCATATCATGTCCAACCAAATCCCAGAGGAATATTGGGAGTCTCTGGGTGACTCTGGGACCTACCCTCAGAAACATGTTTACTGCTCAGGCAAACCAAGTTGAACTTCTAAAGTGTCAGAATGAAGTACTTCAAGACCAGTTGAGGGCCATGCAGAGCAATATGACCAGTGCTGTCTCAGCTACAGCAATTGCAGCAACCCAACACTTGACTACCCACATCCCTACACCCAGCCCCCCTTCTCATCACTCCATCAAGGCAGCTGATCCAGAGAAGTTCACTGGAGATAGGGCAGATACTGAGGGATTTATCCATGCTGTGAAGCTCTCTATCACCCTTCAACCAGGAGCATTCCCAGATAAACAAACAAAAATGCTATATGCCCTCTCATTCATGTCAGGGGGCTCTGCAGCAATCTAGGCACAAAATAATATGGAAGCTATCATTGATGGAACCTTTTCAATCAGTACCTTTGATGAATTTGCTAAACAGGTTGAAGCAGCCTTTGGAGACCCTGATCATGCCAGAATGTAGGGTGCATATATGCACTATACCACCTCTGACAGATTCAAACTTAATATATTTGTATTTTTATGGTCAAAACTCTCAAGAATGATTCATTATATGCTCTAATATTTTTCTGGATTTTTTGGTATTTTCCCCATCATTTGTGGCCAAGTTCTCACTTTATTTTGCTGTACACTACCAGGTTTGGCACCCAGATTTGCCTCTGCCTCAAGACTATGCACGTGCCCCCAGAGTTTGGCGGGAGCTGCCCAAGCAGTCACTCAGTTGCTCATGTATTAGATGGGTGCCTGGCCAGTGCTAAAGGGCCAGTTCAAGCATATATGCAGGTGAGACCTCTCCCGCATATTCCTCCCCTCCTCAGTGTCAAACACCACTGAGGAGGTGAGCATTCTATCTAGTAGTAATGTATTTATAGCTAAATTCATGTGATTTCTTTTCCTATAGTGTTTATAATAGGTAGACTCAAAATATATTGTAGTATCAACCACCACTGAGGAGTGTTTATAATAGATCTACTGGATAATCCTGCACCTTACTGTGAACACAGTTGCTTGATCCCTTCACAGAACAGCCCACACCAAACTGCATGACCTCAAGATGACATCTAGCATGTTGGCAGATGATTATACTGCACAGTTTGAGATACTCATGGGGAAAACAGGCTTTAATGATGAGGCACTAGAGGATGCCTATGCACGAGGACTTCCAGCAAC
>QFEC01004146.1:0-27975 GCA_003316585.1 Gomphus bonarii
GCAGGATGAGGTGCAGGAGGTACAGGATGAGGTGCAAGAGGTGCAGGATGAGGTGCAGGAGGTGCAGGATGAGGTGCAGGAGGTGCAGGATGAGGATGGTCTGCAAGGAGTGGCGCACACCAACACAAATGATGGGATGTCATCACGCACACCAGTGCAACGACCGGAACGACCAACGGTCGTCGCGCACACCGGCACAACGACCGGAATCACCAATGGTCGTCGTGCACGCCGGCGCAATGACCGAAGACGACTGAAACCGACCCGCGGCCATCGCGCACGCCAGCGCAACGACCAAAACCGACCCGTGGCTGTCGCGCACGCCAGCGCAACGACCAAGACGACCAAGATGACCCGCGATCGTTGCGCACGCCGGCGCGATGACCAGGGGATGACCTGGGGGGGCCAGAACAAGGCCCCTGCCTTACCTTCTTCTCGCGAAGAGGGTGCCCCACCACCATGCATGCCGGCATGATGGCTAGAACGGTTGCAGGGGCCCACTTACCTTCTTCTCCCCACCACTGGAGTCCCACACTGCATGTGACAGTGTGAGCCCACTCAGTCAAGACTGTGGGTGGAGAGGACAACTAACACCGAACCTTGGGCGCCCATTTAGGCACCCAAAAGAACGCGTCACGCACGGTGCCCCAACCCGATGTTGTGGACCATCCGGTAGTTCGGCCACTATTGTCAATGAGGACATTGACCTTAAAGGAAGGGGTAATGTCATGATTTCTGCACTCCTCCCCTTTCTATTACTTGTTATTGGACTCCGCTACTCTGCCAGACTATATGTACAGTTCTTAGGTAATTAGTTAAAGCTCAGTCTTGAGCTGGTCAATACACCGACAAGTATCATTGCTCATTTCCCTTTTCCGCTCTCAAGTATTGAAGCTCTTGTTGTTGCTGACAAATCACCAAAAAGGATTGGTACCCACTCCCACTAATAACAGACCTTTTATATGCTCCCAAGAAAGCTTGCATCTATACCAAAATCAACCTTAGGCATGCCTATCACCTCATTCATATTACAGAAAGGGACAAATGGAAGACAGCCTTCAGGACTTGCTATGGGTCTTTTGAATGGCTCACCATGCCCTTTGGTCTATCTAATGCCCCTGCACCCTTTCAACACTTTATGAACAATATATTTGGTGACCTTTTGGATGTTTGCACAATCATCTATTTGGATAACATCCTTATCTATTTGATGATGAAACCTAGCTACCCCTCTCTTTGCTCCATCAAAGCAGCTGATCCTGAGAAGTTCAGTGGAGATAGGGCTGACACAGAAGAGTTCATGCATTCTGTAAAGCTCTCCATCACCCTCCAGCCAGGATCTTTCCTAGACAAGCAAACCAAAATGTTATATGCCCTCTCATTCATGTCAGGAGGCTCTGTAATAATCTGGGCACAAAATAAGACCCAAGCTATCATTGATAAAACCTCCTCAATCAGAATCTTTGATGAGTTTGTTAGGCAGGTCAAAGGAGTTTTTGGAGACCCTGATTGTGCCAGAACAGCCCATACCAAACTGTATGACCTCAAGATGACATTTAGCATGTTAGCAGATGACTATACTGCACAATTTGAGATACTTGCAGGGAGAACAGGGTTCAATGATGAGGCACTAGAGGATACCTATGCATGAGGACTTCCAGTGATAATTTTAGACAAGATTTATGTACAACCATCCCTCCCATCCAACCTCAAGGCATGGAAGGAAGCTGCATGCCAGATTGACCACAACTATAATCATCTTGTGGAAGTTAAGAAGGCACAAGCACCTCATAGCTCCCATTGTAGTATTCCAACCCATGCTATAACTGCTCCTGTCATGCCCACATCCAGCACTGCTATACCCATAGACATAGATTCCAATTGACAATGCATTGAGACTCAGACATGCTATAACTGTGGCAAGCAAGGTTACTGTAAGTAGTTAGAATATCAACTAAAATTTCCTGCTCAATTCTGTAAATCTTACCCTCAGAAGTTAGGGATAATACAAGGTCTGGACAGCACAGCACATAAGCTAAAGCCAAGCCCTACTCTGAATTTTGCTGAAGTTTCAACCTCACTAAGCTTACACAAGAAACTTCCTCACCTACATTCTTAACACCAACTCACAAGCATGAGTCACTCCTGTTCCACACAGACCATTGAGAAGGTCATCAACTTTCTGGAGGAGTAGGATCTGTATCACACCATTGCAAAGTGCCTCCTCTGCAACTCAAGACATGCTTTGAGCAAAAGTGAGTGGTTATGAAAGAAGTGTAGATATGTGCCACTTACATGCTTCACCTGCTCTTTCTGCTTCTCCTGTATGTCCTTCAATCACTTCATATGCTTTCTTTCCAGAGAAGTGTCTGGAAGCTTGGAATGCTAGGTAAATGGAGGAATATTACAGAATTTACTAGTGGGGGTAGGATCCATAGTTGCAAAGAGGTGTGTGACAATCTCACATGTGACTTGATATATTTTGACATTTACACAATATGCCAGGCCTAGCAACTAATACCCTTTATATAATCCAGATGACAAACATATATGCACCGACTCCGCGCTCTTCTTTCGTAATGGGTCACGTACCCTATAACAGGATCAAGTTGCAGAAATGCCAAGATCTATATATTGTCGACTGTGCGAATAATATTACAATCACTAGAGGTGCACATGAGATTGTCATCCGAACCACAGTATGATAACCTTTGTTAGTCACTGCTAAGCTCCACCTACGATACAGGCCGTGTTAACGAAATTAAACACAATCCATATATAGAAGCTCACCACTTTGGCCATTTTGCCTTTTGCCTTGCTCGCTGCGGCGCGACCAGACGCCGCCCTCGTCGACGTGGTTTTCAAGGTTGTCTGCTTAGGTTCGGCTTTCTTCTTCGTTGGCGCTTTCTTGGTCGCTGTAGTGGAACTGCGCGACAGCATAAGCTCATACAAAGTGAACTAAACCTGAAACATGAACACACTTGAGCACTGCCGCTCTGTTAGATTTTTTGGGCTTCGGTAATTCTTCCTCTTCTCCAATATCATCTTCAATGAAGTCGTCTTCGTCTTCGTCTCCGTCTCCGTCCTCCTCATCTTCCGAGTCCTAGAGAGATGTGATTCAGCATCTGACTTCACATCATCAAAAATAACCACTTACTACAACTTTCTTGCCCTTGGCTTTGGAGGGTGCCTTGGCTTTGGCCTTTGTACTCGCGGCTGGTTTTTTAGCAGGTGCTTTCTTCTTGGGTGCAGGCTCATCGAAATCGGACCCCTCGGCGTCGACATCCATCATCATTGAATCCACAGATTCTCGATCCGATTCTACTGCCTTGCCCTTGCCCTTGCCCTTTCTTTCACTTTAGACATGCAAAGTTACAATATCAATATTTAATATACCATACCTTGTTCACAGCCTTATCGACCATCTTGCGCTTCGCGTAATCCTCATCAGCCTGTTCTTTGGCTTTCATCAGCTTAAAGTTGAAGGGTCAGCAAGAATGACGGCGCCTTTGCGAAAAGCTTAAACCTTTTCTTCTAATTCTTCTTCGTCAGCCTCCGTAACTTCCACGCCCTTCTGAAGAGAGCTAAGACTCTTAACGACGTAGCTATTCTTCAAGGTTATCGATAGCCAGCCAAGAGTAGCACCATTGTCACCCACCGGGATATCGAATGTATATCATCCTTATCCACAAATGTCTGAATGGCATCTGACATGCCACTTTCCCCCAGTAGTTGCAACTCTTGCGCTGCTAAATACTCCTTAACCAAGGTCGCCACTCTGACCTTTTCCAGCTTTTCGCGCACCGGCATGTCAGGATCGTCAATGGAAAGCTCCGGTTCATCTGTAACAACTTTGCCACTACGGGCCGCTGTCTTTTTCGCACGATGGAACAAAAGGATATCTCGAGGGTTCGCTATCCGTCCCGTGAATTCCTGTCCGAAACGCACAGGATTGGACATCTCGGGTACACCTGTAGTGTCCACCTTGTAAAAGTCAATGTTTCATCCCACATAGCACTTGACGATGATAAGAAGTCACCTTGAGGCGAACGAGAGGGAGCATCCGTGGTAATTCCTTTTCGTTTGCAGCTGCGGCTGCGGCATTACGCTCATCCCATTCAGCGTTGGCTTTGTCTATCAACGCATTTGCCTAGAAGTCTGGATAGATGGAGTCCTAATGCTGATCGTACGACTTCGCTTACCCTAGCCTTCAAAAATTTCGTCACCTCCATAGGTTTTGTTATGTCGATTTTCTCATCTCCTTCCAAATCCACGAGAACTATTTCCTCCATCACGAAGGGCCGTACGGTCCTCAAAGGGATGGGCGTCAGCTGGAAGTCTTTCCCTTGAATCTCTATGAGAGCAACATGTCTAAGGAAATGTCAGACAAGGTGACGATGCGAGCACAATGGACGACGCACTTTTGTAATGCCTCTCCTTCAGCCAGAGAGGTGGCAACGGATGAACCGGGCTGAGTGATCACATAGCCTTTCCCTGCCACAGGCTCCGGATCAATACGACAATCATGCTCGTGCCCCCAAACGACGAGATTTACGCTATCGTCAAACATGCCTTCTGGGACCGATTGTTGAGGTCCATGTTTGACCCTGGTGAGTTGCGGATGAACAAAATATACTTAGAAAAAAAAAGACGTGAGCCAACCGATTCTGATGCAAAAGCAGTATATTGAACCAATCGTCCTTATCATATGGCATGAACATTCGGACGCGATTGCTGCGCAGTTCGTAGTGCATTCTAGCGTCCTTGACATTACCTATGCCATACAGCCCTAACCGGGTGGCTCCTTTGCGAAGAAGCACAGGTCTGACTGCCAGACCCATCGACTGATCATCATTGTCGTTTGCAGGTAGGTCAGATTTCCCCATATAGTTGAGAAGCCCCGTGACGGACAGGAGATCCAATGCACAAAGAGCTCCTTCCTACGCTTCAGACGTGACTAAGGAACACCGGGAGAATTATAACGTAACATACAGGACCAGCACCTTGAGGATCATCATGATTGCCATGAATAGAAAACACTGGTATTCCAATGTTCAAATTCGCGTCTTCATAGTTGATAGCAGGAAATCTAGGCAGAATTCAGTGAAACACGAAAAGATCTTGAGCGGGTCGGTCGCACGAGAAACCAGGTGCCTTGCCATCATCGGGGTCACTCAGAAGTTCTATTGAAACAGGTTTGTCTCCCATAGTGTATTCGCGCAATAAAGCTGTTACACGATAGATACAGTCCCGAGACGGGCGATTGTCATGAAAAAGGTCGCCTGCCAGCAACATGAAATCCACCTGGCGATCACGTCAAACATTAGCTATGGTACCACGCCAGCACCAAAAAATGCAGAAGGACAAGATGGCACGAGTAAATTACTCAGCAGGCATTGGGCGAGGTAGAATAGATTCGTACATCATGCTTGACTGCCAGCTGAAGAATTTCTTCAAATGTATTTAAGGCATCTTGTCCTCGGATGGGATCCCTCTCCAGATAACCTATGTGATTGTCGGTGGCAAGCATGATCTTAATGGTGTCCTGAGGGACTGGGAGAAATCAGTGAGTGTATTATATTACAGTTTTCAGTCAGATAACTTACATCCTTCACGGATAGCTCGACGAGGATAGGCAGAGCCATCACGTTCAGGTGATTCAGACATTGTGGAATTGTGACATAGGCATCTACACTGTAGACGCGGGTCACGGTACCGATCACACCAAACGCCCAGGTGGCAACACCATTTCACACTTTGAGCAGCACAGGTCCCTAACCAATGCACTGTTCTGGCAGTGTTTGCAGTGTTATATAGCCAGGCGATACGTGGTCACGTATCCTCTAATATTTCTATGTTCGTCATTGCGCTGTAGATCTGTGACGACGCACTTGCCTCGTGGCTTCGAAACAGTCCTGTCAAGAAGTACACTTCGCTGGCACATGCAGTACGGCATTCATGGCATTCCAAAATTCAACACAGCAATAGGGTGGCTGCCATCTTATGACCAAATATCATATCGTGTCCATACACCAACATGCGAGGCAACTAATTGAAGCGATATGGTGTCGATTGAGCCGTGCCGATGAAGGTGATTGCAATATTTACTCAAGAACATTACCATTCAACGATTTTCTGTCTTGGAGGAGTCTGGAACAGCGTTTGGACATTGGAATCCGTTTGACAGCATGACGGTTGACGCTTTCATATAAAAACGTCTCTTCTCATCCATTGGTAACACTTGCTTGTAGTCATACAGCGCATTGCTATGTCCTTGCAACCAGGCTATACAATCACGGCCCACTGCCAGCCATGTTCGTTCCCGAGCGAGCAAACAGACGTATCAATCCCATGGTCTTCCGGACTATTCTTTTAGATTCTAGCGCGTGCCATGGACCGAGTGTATTTTGGTGCATTACAACTTGGAGTGTCATTGACAGACTTTGCTTAGTCGTATCACAAACCTCTTGGAGTGGGATATGGGCGTCAACTGGCTATAGTTGGGCGAAAATTTGCTGACCTTTCGCGCACCGCCTTATCCATATGGTCCTTATTGGTGTATGCTCTTGGTCGTATGCCCTGTTTTCTCTCCTTGCCAATGGCACTTGCATGGCCTGTTGTCAAGGGCATAAAGCGCTTCTTCCTCACCGCCTGGCCTGCCAAATGTACTCTCGGGACCCTCCCGTGGTCCTCCATGCTTGGTTACCCGCTGCATCTAAGACGGGCCCTGGATGTCCCGGTGTGAGTTCATCGTATAGGGGTACACAGATTATTACCATGTTCCCGACATTGGCACTTTCCTCCAATGAATTGCTAATCGGTGGAGCGGCTATGTTCTCTCTCTCTTTTTTAAAAGCACCAAAGACCTCCACTACTTCAACATCCCCCAGATCTCCAATTCGTGTTCTGCAGTTTATCAATATCACATATCTTCTCGACTTATCGTGTACGTGTCTTGTCCTCCTTCATTCCTATAGCACACGGTGCTCATGAGCATTTGCTGTAGTCGTCCACCTCTTCTCCATACCACTCTCAAAGTAAAATTGTACAACTTATACATGATCTACACTCCGAGTTGTGTGCTTATCGTCTTGCGCTCTTAGATGTGTTTCATCGCGATATCTGGAAGGACCAAATACCTCTTTTGTGGCCATATTTCCGGCGCTGAAATAACTTCTCATGTTGACTGCCAAAGCAGCAGTTGTAAAGGGAGCCACCGTCATCACGTGCACTGCACTCGTGGTGCCAACTGGAATTGCAAAAATTGCACCTCCTCCGGAACGGCGTGCAATTATCACCATAGGTGTTCAGAACCCACAACCGAAGAGCACTATAGTCGAACACGCAATACGCGCTGCAACGAATGTTGAGGCAAGTTATGCTCGCGTCTCAATTGCACTTTGAACGCAAATACCCTTATTTGCAGACCTTACCCGCCTCGCCACACGTCATACTTATACGCCCCTTAATTGCAATAAAACATTAGACCGCAGTAGAACCCTTCACCATCCCCAACCCTAATACATCATACCTCTAGTGGCATGGACCGTTGTAGGACTTTTCATTCTTATTTCACAATTCATGATGAGTCGATTTCCTACCGTATACTGTAACAATGATTATTGGCCGATTGTATCCTCTGACCTGAACCGCCTTCTAGTCTTATGTGCCCTAATTTTAACTAGGACTGTTTTCTAATATTCTTGCAGTGTTCTTGTTCGTTGTAGCATGGACAAAAAATATATATAATAATGAATATTTTTTTAATAATGAAGGTTAAAGGCTAAAAGCCTGTTCAGTCACGTCAGTCACAAATTCCATCCTGGATCCACTCCCGAATGTCGGGCGTAAGCAAGTTCACAGCAGATCGAAACCAACGCATTCTCCTGGACATCTTGAGCAAGCCCGGAAATGGTGTGCAGGTTTTATCCTCTCCGAGCAACAAGCCGTCTAAGAAGGGTATGTACTGACCCAAACTCGAAATCAGACGTCTGTGCCGACTGCAAGGCGAGAAGTCCGCGATGGGCATCACATAACCTTGGAATTTTCATCTGGTACGTACGTACGTCAGTGTGTATTGGCGTCAGACCGACTACGATGTGGCTTTGTTGTTTTTGTGGCTGAGGGTGAGCGTTGACTGTTTTCGTTTGTAGTATGAACTGTGCCAGCGTCCATCGCAAGATCGGCACCCACATCACAAAAGTGTGAGCACCCTGCTTCCTCTTTCCCATATTCTACCTAGTCTCCGACGACCCAGCTGTATTTTTTTCTTTGCTATGCATTCTGCATCGAAGAACGCGCGTTGCTAAAGACTGCGCTTTTCTTTTTTTCTTCTTTCAAAATGACAGGAAGAGCGTCACGATGGACTCGTGGAGCAGGGAGCAGGTCGAGGCACGTCGAGTTTGACTTATATATTTGTTTGGGATATGTTGCTCATGCTCAATCCTGACTGACGTGATCTTTTTCTTCACTTGTTACAGGCTATGAAGTCGATTGGGAACATTGCTTCGAATGCCAAGTACAACCCCAACGAGGCACGTCATCCGCCACCGGCGAACCGTGAGGAGTCGGAGAGGGACAGCGAGCTGGAGAAGTTTATTCGATGTATGTACGATCGTCGGCACGTTTCCTCTTATTGTTAATCATGGTCCCCGAATCTTTCGCCCGGGGTGTGTAGGGAAGTACGAGTTCAAACGATTCATGGACACACCGGGGACTAGTAGTACGACCCCACCCGCATCGTCAAGGCTCACTATGCCATCCGTCCGCCGTCCCCAGTCTACACCCATCGCGAGTATGGCACGACGATCGTCTCCTCTCCCGCCATTGCCGACAGGTTCCCAACCCAACCCAACCCCACTCTCACGGCCGTCAGAAGCCTCATCTTCAACCTCATCCTCCGCCGCTCCTCCTCCCCCCGTGCCAAAGGTAGCACCGCTCTGGCAACCTTCGGCGCCTTCCCAAGTCTCCGTGGTCTCGCCCGCCGCGGGAGGAGCTGTCCCAGCGTGGGTCCCTACCCCTGCCCCACTCCCAGCTTCAGCCCCAGCCTCAGCTCTACAGCCGAATCCCTCCAATCCAGCCCTGAATCATCCCGTGTGGGACGACATAATGTCCCTTGCCAGGCCTTCCCAGCAACAACCCGTGTCAACTCCGATGCATCCACAGCTACAGCCTCAGGGTTCTGCATTTCAGCCGCAACAACAACAGCAGTCGTATGCACCGCCCTCGCAGCCGAGCGCTTCGACCAGTACGTTTGGCTCTGGCTCGACGCCCGCGAATCCGCCGTTGAACTTGCCGTCTGCAATAACGAATCAATTTCCGACTCGGAGCGTCAGTCTTCCTGTCATGACGGGTACGAACAACAGCAGTCCCGTGCCGTTCGCAGGACAGAATTTGAGCCTGAACATGAACCTGCTGAATACGCAACCACAGGGGATGGGTAATCCATTTGCGCAATCAACACAAACACAAACACATGGATTCCTCCCTAGCCCAATGCAGATGCAGATGCAAATGCAAATGCCCATGAACGGAACACCGGCGTTCCAGCCGTCGACTTCGGCGCCTGTCGTACACCAGGTGCAGTCTCCGCTTGGCCAGTTGTCGTCTTCTCCATACGCGCACTCACCTTATACTCCGACTGCTCCACCTGTATTTCCAACACAGCAGCAGCAGCAGCAGTTCGTGCCTTCCTCATTTCCTCAACAATACGGCCAGCCATCACACATGGCACAGCCTATTCAGGCGTTCCCACAGCAACAACAGCCAATCCAGGGGCAGGGCGGGAATCCGTTCGGTACTAGTATTCCTGCGTGGCAGCAGCAGCCTGCTGGGCAGCCTCCGTATGGTTCTTGGGGAGGTATGTGAAGTTTGGGACAATTTGGCTGCCGGACTTGCTTTTGGTGACGGTTACATCTTGCGAAGATTCATGTATTCTATATTTTTGATAGTGTCCCCCACAAAATTTCTTACTAGGTGTTACAAGTTGGTAGATGGAATATTTAATTAATTACAAGGGGTATCTGCATGGCTTCGGACTAAAGCACCGATCACGGAGATGTGCGCCGTCTACCGGGACTGTGGCTGCTCCGCGAAATGAATGCTGCTCCGAATTCGAGAAATGCATAGTGTGCAATGGGGCCTCGATGGAGACGATGATCGGCTGGGAGACAGAACAGTCGAGGACAACTGGGAGGGTATACTGGATTTAAGAGCGGTCCCGTGCAGATGGAGGGGCCATAACTTGAATGTATTGCAGTAGCCTCTATTTTGCTGGAGATGTATATCACGAACCTACTCTGCGTTCCACGGCAAGCCGCTCCTCCAACCCCTGCAGTCCTTTTCCCAAACATCCCACATGTTGATACCGCCCTCGACCATGGCCTTCCAGTCCTCCCCGTCGAAGCAGAGCTCGGTAGCGACGAGCAGCCTGTCGTCTGTCATGCAGGTCAGCTTCATCCATATGGAACCCTTGCGATCGCGGTCCGGGTTGCCCTGCTCGTCGTTGACGAGTATGAGGAGGTGTCGGAGGGTGGACGACTCGAGGAGGGTGGATATGGTGAGGATGAGGGCGTCTTGGTCGTCGCCGTCGTAGGGGAAGGCACAGTGAGTGAGGGAGGGGAGGAGGGAGAGGTCGCATGCGGTCTCTGGGGACGGTGTCTCGAGGCCGAGGTAAAGGTATTTGACGTTGCGGAAGAGAGGCGAGGCCCAGGGGACGTCGTCGAGGGAGCCCATGAGGGTGACTTCTGTCGGGGTGGGACAGTCTGCGTCTGCGGGGCCGAGTGGTCCTGGCCCTGGCACGACGCCGGTGATGCCTTCCTGGGTGTCGGACTCTGGCAGCCCATGGAGGGCGGGTGGGTAGCCCGCGAGCCGCTGGACCCGGGAACAAGCCTGGATGATGTCCGAGCCGTGCTCACCGTTGACGAGGAGGTTCCTGACATGGGTTGCGAAGAAAGCGCGCGGCTTGGCGTCGAACGCGACGCGGAAGAGGTCGACGGTGTGCGGGGTCCAGAGGGTGACGGTGTGGTAAAGGATGGGGTCCACCCATGCACGCACGGTTTTGGAGACGAGCGTGAGGGTGAGGGCTGTCTGCGGACACGTGGAGGCTGCGTACTCGACGATGCAGCACACGAGCTCCGGGGGGAAGTTGGAAAAGGGGGAGGAAGAGTCTGCTGGGCACGGGTGAGCAGGGGCGCGCGGGAGGGAGGGAGGCATCATGCGGGGGCAGCAGCAGAGGGGGCAGCACTTTATGTGTGCGGGTCTGGTTCCAAAGGACTTGATCATGGCTGGCGTATCTACGCGTGAGAGGGGCGCATATATAAACCACACGGTGAGGGACCCACGGCCTCGGCCTCGGCCGCAAGTGCGAAACGCAGACCAGGGCTGTGTTATATAGCACACATTAATTCCCGCTTCGGTCCTCGACCCTGCACTGCTTTGCGGGTCCCGACGTGGGCAGCTGGCTGTGCAGCCGTGCCACAGCCCATCATCATCAAGGTTTTGTATTTTCGTCGCCCGTCCCGAGTTGGCTAGATAAATGCATCGCGTCCATAGCGACGGATTGCTGACGAGCCTTCAGGCTGTCACTTGTGTTCTCGCCATGGCGGGGGATTGGGGGTTACGCGGGGTGCGGAAGATGGCGTCGGAACACGCCAAGGCCTCGCCCCCGCGTAGGGCGATAATCCTTCGCCGGGCTCCGGTGGGTCTCCAACGTCGAACTTGTGTCTGGACTAGTCTCGATCGGTACTGAGGCCTCCTCGCTGGACATGATATCCCGGAGGGATCACCACGTCGCCTCTTTCTCAAACTAGAGCTAGAGCCGTCGGTGTTCCCAGCTCACCGATCGCACATTGTGTCACTTTTTGCGCCTTCTGGAAGTTCCCAATTCAATCTGACTTTCGAATTCGCCAGAAAAACAAGTATCGTCTATTAAGGGGGCCACGGTCTGCATCTGTCTCCGCTGCCTTATCTCGGCGGTATGGGTGGCCGTGCCGCATGGCCTGGATTCGATTTGCATGAAGTTTACAAAACAGGTTGTTCGTTGATTTATTGCATCTGTAGCTGGTGTGCTTGGCCGTGTTTGCTGGATTATTATTTGAGAATCGGTCCATCGGGTTTTTTTTCCTCCTGGACGCCATCTTTTACCTATGCTCGGATCAACCACTAGTCGTCGGTAGGCCTTCGAGGACAACCCGCTTGGTCTCTTCTCTGATCACACTGCAGCGCAGCCACCCTTTTCATGAAACTGAATAGCACAGCTCTCCCAGAGCCTTTCACTCACCTTGGAATTACATAATTAAACTCTATCTTCATACCACAAGCCGGCCAATATGACTTCGAGCAATAGGCCTGACGTATCTGTCTCTATACCACACTCCCCCATCAAACACACACAGAGAGAAATCACTTGGCAGCCTTGCACTTTCGCGTTTGTACTTTGGTTGTCTCGTACCAGTCACTGCATGGCCGACGATGAACATGTCGCGAGTTTGTTGTTCCTTGCCAAATCTCCAGCTAGGCATAACAATGATGGTTGTATTTAACAACGTGATTACAGACAGAGGATGGACCCGCCAGACTGTAGTTAAGCTAGACCAGGCTGCTCAGTTGTAAGTGGGAACGCGACTGAGATTCAACTCTACTTAGACAGGCTGCTATAGTACAAATTTAAGTGAGCAGTCGTATGATAGAGTATGTAGCAAAGTGGGAATGTGACTGAGGAAGACTGGAAGATGGTTCTGATTTTATTCTAGTCTAAAGTGGGACTAGAGTGGAATGAGAACAATAAGAAAGATGATATGGAGGAGTAAAGCATGTCATATGTGGAGCATGTGTGAACTTAGGTGGAGAACATGTGGGGACGTTTGTATACAGGCCCATAGCATAGACCAGCATACTGGCATATTTCAACACAGACAATCCCTGGAACAATATGCAAGCTCCTCTGCATGATAGCAAAATATTCCCCCCACACAAGTACAGGCATCAAGCGGTCTCTGAGAGAAATATACCATGAATTGGCACCGGTCGGATTCATGAGACGGCGATCACAGTCAAACACCGGTCGTTGAGCCATTTATCTGCCATCATGTTATATGTCAACCTCGTACGAAAGCTCAAAGTACTACTTCAGATTTCTGCCATCACGAATCCTTCAACTTGAATGTACTACCACACCGTGGGAGATAAACCGTAAACATCCCGAGTTAGGTAGTGTATATTAGCAAATTTATACGAAAATACAATAATGTTCTGACAAGAAGTATCTATGGACAATCTAACAAGATACACGCCTTCATATGGGATATGTCTCCACTAAAAAAGAATGTAAAAAAATGTACTTGATAAATCCCGGCTCTCACAATCTGTTCTTGAACCGTTTCAAAGAGGTTTTCCACCTCCTCATCCATCCATTTTTTGGCTCTCGTTGCGCAGCAGCAGCAGAGGGACTCCCAGGGCCATCCTTTATCGCCGAAAGGGGAAATATCACTGGCAGCTCTTCTGCAGACGGCCCGTCACCTTGCACCGTCCTCTCCATGCCAGACTCGCCCTCACCCCCGGCCTCGCTTTCTCCCTCGCGTTCGTGTTCTTCACGAACCTCGCCAAGGGTCGGGCGCGAAGAGAACGACATCAAGCTGCGCGGCCGACGCTGTTTCCTGGTAACCGAGGCGCCGAAGGATGAATTCCGAGAACGAGCCGCGTTGCCCACTGAGGATACATTCCTGTATTCAAACGTTTCTTCATTCAAAGATATAGGGCCCATACGCCAGTCGCGTTTTCCCTGCGGCAACGTAGAGGCCGCTCGGGAATCGAGGGTGCGGGCACCGATTATCGAAGGTGCAGTCTGTGGCCTCTTTGCAGACGCCTTCACAGGCATGACGACGCTTTTGACGCGCGTGCGCGAAAATGGGGGAGGCGCCGTTTTCGTGAGCCAGTTGCGCGCCGCATCGGGGGAAGTGGTTGACGAGAAGGGGGCGGCAGACGCGGGGTATTCGAACGGGCCTGATCTGGAGATGGACGTGAACGAGGGCGATCTGCGGTCGGTGGGAAGGAGGGCCTGGGAACGAGTGCGGGGTCGCGAGCCCAAAGGGGTGGGAGATGATATAACAGGTAAAGGCGAGGTGGAGAAGGTGGTGGCTGAACAGGCCGAGGACTGGGCTGAAACTTCGGAGCGGGTCGGGGATGGCGTGCGTGACAAGGAGAAGCTGCGCAGGCTGGGCGGTGGTGTAGGGTAGAGGGTCAAGATGCGGGAAGGCGTTGCACCCGTGCGCGTTTTTTCGGTGTCTACAGAGGTGTCGTTTTCGTCGACAGGGCATGCGTCATCCATTGAATGTCTAGATGTTGTAATGGCCGGACCGGCCAGCGGTGATGAGCGTAAGATGTAGTTGGAAGGGCGTAACGCATGGCGGGGGCGCGGGGCCTCGAGACTGGTGCGAGGGGCAGGCAAGGCCGGCTGGCGCACAGAAAAGAGTGTGTGAATGCTCATGTCTGGAGATAAGAAAAGAAATATCGTACGTTTGGGTGCATTTGGGCAGCCATTTTCTCTTATACGAGGCGGTTCAAGTCTTCAGGCACAACAACACGGGGTCTGGCAAATGGAGGGAATTGGAGGGAGAGAGCAACACCTGTATACACCTGTGGTGACACGCTAGCACAAAGGGGGCGTAAGTGAGCTGAGGGCTGACTCACGCCTATATAAGTACACATCGCCAGGATAAGCGAGGTCCATTCAATGAGTTTAGTCGGCTAAGACGGAACACAGCGGTGCGCCGAGGACTGACAGATCCTCCATGGACCCTTCGCGATCAGAGGATGGCTGCTTGAAACCGAAACTCGCAGCAACGTACGTGGTGTGGCTGCAAAGTACCCTCAGCTTACCCGTGACGCTCGTGACGCCGTCCGAGGCTAGGTTCGTCTCCCGCTTCTAGCATAAGCATTGCTACAGCTAGACAACTCTGGAGCGGCCCACCCACAGCAGTCACTTTGGAATCAGTGTCTTTGCAGGGTAGTTGTGATAGTCCTGAGTTCCACTGATTGGGAAGGAATGCGGAACGAGATTACGAGTGGCCGCCGTAGATCTCCTGTTATCTTTATGCCACGCTGACTACCGTATGCTTCAGTACGTAACACGGCTCCGGCGATATGTATACAGTGCTCTTCGTGGCGGCCTCGATCGTCTCTGCGCTTATCGTACCGTAATCTCAATAGTGTCCTTGCTTATCATTTAGCTACTTTTATGTCTCGAAACCCTACAAGGTCTATGCATTAGATATGACGTGTCTACAACTTATCCTTCTTCCCCAGCTTTTTGTCCGCCATTTTCAAAAAGCTATCCCATGGCCACTTGCGCTTCAATTTCCTGCCTTCTATGCAGTCGCCTTCCCCTCCAGCTTCCAACTCAGACTTCCCCTCGCTCACAATGGCACCTCTACCCTCGTCCTCCGTTATGTCTTGGTGGTTTTTCCTCTCCCGTAGACCAGGTCGTCGCCGGGAGGAACCAATGCTCATTGCTCTGCTCAGGGTCGCCCAGCCGTGTGTGCGATCTGCGTCCGGCCTGCCTTCAGATCCCTGCTCTTTCCCCTCAGACCGCGGCACTCTCATACTCCCTTGCGGCTGCAGCTGGGAGACCGCGTGGCGATGCCGGCCGTGCACGGTCCGTCTTCCCTCCTCTTCACGAACCCTTGACATACTCTGTGCTCGCTCTCTATGGCTTGGAATGTCATCTGGCGCTGTGGGCTGCGTAGCCTTCACGGGCATGACCACCTCCGCCATCCCTTTACGCGAGAACGGGGGTGGTGGTGTCGTGGTCAGCCAGTTTCGCGTCAAATCTGCAGACGTGTCCGGGAAATGCGACCTGAGTCTGACATGCCCCTCTATAGACGCCTGGCTAGCAGGCTGTGTGTCTGATGTCCGGGGTAAATTAGATGCCGCTGTTGTTACAATGGTCCATGAGTCCCCGGAGTATGTGGATGCCCTTGATGGTAGGAGAGTGGCACAGGTATCCAGCGTATCGATGCTGGTGCTTTCTGGCATGGCTCTGAACGTTTTATTTCGTTGGGGAAACGAACTGTGTATTAGTGGTGGCTGACGTGAGGCTGACGGGTAAGCACGAGGAATGTGCGTGTTTCAATTTCTCAAAGTCAGGGATGGGGAACGAAAGGTACAAGTGTAAAGTATGTTTTGGTAATCTACCCGGTCTAATATCTCTCTTCCATCATGGTGTCTCGGGACGAAGGTTCACAAGTTGTGGTCTCGGGTTTGTGCTCCTGTAGCAATTCAGGGGGTCTGGACTTGGGGTTCAATGAACTGTTTTTTTGGAGTATCAGGGGGGTACATAGAGAATGTCGGAAAGTGCGTGAGTGCAGACTGCAGCGATAGTACCTGACAAGCGATCCTGAATTCCCATATCCAACGCGCATCATATCAACCCTGCGATTCTTCGTTGCCATGCGCATTACTCTTGTGTTTGGGCGTGAACACAAAACGCTCTGGAGCGGGTCCCAAAAACATCTCCGAAATCTTCACCCACGTCCTACTGTCTCCGCTAGCTAACAAGGTTTCTTTGTCGAATGGCATTATCAGTTTGGTTGTTTGATTTTCCAGGAACAGATCACACCTAGCTCATCGCGACCATGATAGGACGGAGGGCGATCATTTAGTTTTCCCGGGAGCCGTTCCAGTAACCCAATGGGAATGTATCGGTATTGGAAAGACAGCGCTTCACAAAGATACCGTCTGGTAGTATTCACGCCAGCGGTATCTGAACCGAAGTGGCTGAGCACATGCGGGTTAACTTCCCTAACAGATATCTGAGCTAATGAACGCCGACGTACTTCAGGCCAAACTCTGCGTACTTATCCAGGCAGTCCTGGTCAACAACTGGAAAACGAGGGGGAAAGACTAACTTACTTTTCTGATCAATTCCAGACGTTCTCTGGAGCTGATGTCCCACTCTCTCCGCTCCTTGATTTCTGTGAAAATCCATGGTTTAATCAATGCCCCGCGGGCCACCATCACACCATCCACTCCCGTCGATTCGACCGCATTCCAGTAACTTTCAGCAGAATAACAATCACCGCCACCGAAGATTGGGATGGTAGGCACTGGGGATAGCGTGAATATCGCAGTCTTTGTCTTTGCATCAAGCATTCTTACGATCATCATCATGTGTGGACGCTCTGAGTGCTGCTACACACTGTTTGATATAGTCCCAATCCGCAAGTTTTGTATACCGCTGCTGTCGAGTACGACCATGGATCTACCCCACTTCAAGTTAGGCAACACGGTTAGAGGAATGCTGTACGCGTGCTCACGGTAATTGCGCTGGCTCCCCACTCCGAGCCAATACGCGACATGAGTCTATGGGCAGTGTTGCGACCATCTTTGACACCCGTCCGAACTTTGAGAGTCAAAGGAATTTCTCCTAACGCTCTGTTCATCCCGATGAGGATTCGACCAAGTTTAGCGGGCTGATCCAGCACTATGGAACGGGGCTCAAATCACTCGTCAATCCTTCCTACCAAAGACGATCAGCAACTCACGTGCCGACCCAGCACCATTCTTAAAGATCAAGTCTATAGGACACCCGCAATTTAGGTCGACAAAGTCCAGGTTACCTGCAAACTCCTTGGCCATGATCTCGGCGACCGGAACGAGTGTCGCCGGTTTGTTTCCTGCGAGCTGAATTCCAAATGTCTTTTCGGACGGATGTCGTCGTACGAGAGACCACTCCTCTTTGGATGCTGTTAGGAAAGAAGTGGCAAGTCCCATTTCGCCACAGGTGATATCTGCGCCGAATGTAGTGCACAGACGGCGGAATGGCTAACACAAGAGACTGATAAATATCTGCTCGAGAAGACAAGAAGAGAATAAACTAATCACGAGATTTCCGACCGTGGTTAACGGTGCGAGGTCTAACAGATACTAGTTGTATGAAAGCGAACCCAGAAGAAGAAAAAAACTGTACACACATGTTTTACCTTCCCACTGTAAACGTTTCTTTTCGTTAGGCCGCAACGGGACATCAGGAGTATCGTCTTGGGACTCGTCAAATTCTGTTATTGAAACAATTTTGTTCCCGTCCTCGTTTGACGTTTCACTAAACATTTCTTGGTTTGGTTTTCGTTGCTGCAGCACGTTCAGATATTCATCCGCAACAGGTGTCGGGTACTGATCAATGTCGTTGAGACTTTTAAGTATAATGGAATAGAGCGTGAACACACACATGTTTTGTACGCAATTGCTTCATTGTGCCAGGTCCCAAGAAGTTTAGTTCTGTCGCAGCATAACGAGGCCCGTCCTCTCTTTTTTCATCCTTTACAACTTCCATTCCAAGTTCATTATCAACTTTACGAACATGTCCTCCCAGAAAGCGACACTTTAGGCCGTGGCGGCAATGACCACTCTCCTGAAAGACAGGACACAATGTTGTAAAGTCCACCGAGGGAAACGCAGGGTCAATTTCACCCATTGCCGGAGGTGCCACGAACGGGGGTGCGGAAGACAGATCATTTGACAAGGGCAATTTGATATCTCTAGGCTTGACGGATAAATAAGACTTGACGTCGTGTGTAAATCGACACCTTTACTCCCCGAATCCAAAAATAAATAAAAATAAAAAACGATCAGCGGATACCAGCCACCAAATTAAAAAAAACACCAGCGAATGTTTAAAAAACCTTACTTTTCTCCATATTCGCAATCCAAACCGGACGCGAGCTTCCAACAGAGCTCCACCTCATCGGTAATTTTACCAAACTTCCTGCCCTTATTTGCGCCTCGGCTTTTTTTCTTTTCATCCCTCACCAGTTTCTTTCTTTGGGCCCCTGAGAGCCTTTGCTTTTTAGAAGGCGGCTCCTCTTCATCTCCAGGACCAGAAGCTCGCTCTGGTCTATTATTTTCGACTACATTAGTAGAACCTTCTGCCGAATCGTCGTCGGGTAGAGCTGCAAGCCTGACGGAAACTATATATCTAGATCCGGAGCTGAGTATCAAGTGCCCTCCAAAGCGAGACGAGGATGAAAAAATTTACTCGGGTTTAATAGGTGCTATGCCTGGAGGAAGAGAACCAGCTATGGCTGACATGCTCGTCGCTTGCAAGGGCGGAGTCATAAGGTTCAACCGTTTAGATATAGATATGTCTTCTATGTCAGAGGGGTAATCAATGAAGAATGATTAAAAAGTTAATTAAAAATTTTGCCTTACGTGGGAGTCGAACCCACAACCTTGAGACAACAAACAGCCCAGAGATACATAAGAGAACAGTCTCACGCTCTACCAGTTGAGCTAGCAAGGCAGTGTTAACCTTATGCAGATATGTCTATATCATCTATGCAAATCAATGATTTAAATTTAGCCTCACACAAGGATCGAACTCGCAACCTTAAGACGACAGCCCAGAGATACATAAGAGAACAGTCTCACACTCTACCAGTCGAGCTAGCAAGGCAGTACTGCACACTTCACATGTCCTCTATGTCATATACACACGCGTTTTCAAATTAACCTAACTCTTCAAATTGTGGATTTTCAGCTCCCTGCAGTGCTGTAAATTTTGAAAAAAAAAGAAAAGAAAAAGCTAAATTAACCTTCATATACAGAGAATAATGTTCTGATAATATTTTCTGTAACAGTCTCATTACTACAAGCGGTCAAATTTCAAAAAATTCAGGGAAATCACAAGTTTACTGTATAGTGAGAGGAAGGATTTCATAGATAGCTCATACAGTAGCTTTAATGGCAGTTGAAAAGACATCCTGAATAGATCTTGGAATGTGGTGAGGCAACGATCATCCGAGGTGGGATTGCATGACTTGGATGTGGGGCGCCTATTGAATACTATTATACCACAGCCACAAGCTGTGAACGAAATCGGCATCCGTGACTAATGTGACTGGAGATTTGAAAAAGTTGGGAAAGGACATTGATGATTCTTCTCCACCTTTACAGATGTCTTCTATCACATATGAGTAATCAATGTAGTCGTGCCTCTCGTGGGTGTTTATCTTACAATCGAACAACAAATTAGGCGATCATGTGTGCATCATTGTAACTAATATTATCCGTTCCGCGTCCGTAAAGCAAAAATTAGTGCCGAATTCACAATACCGTTCCCCTTCAGCTTTATCCACCTCCCAAGACGTGGCTCCTGGCCCATAGCAGCAATGAGCAGCACACCCCGATCCCCTTGCACGTTTGGTGTGTCAACATTGGGAGAAGTGTGTGGTGAGACTCCATTGGTCGTGATCGCGTCGTCCTTCACGCCATTCAAAGTCTCGCTGTTACCTGCAGGCCATGTCTTGTCACAAGCCCAACTCTTCGGCATTACCATAAGTTGTAGCGAGTTGATTAGACCGGGGGCTTCTAATGACCCAATGGGTGAAAATGACCGTAGCGAAGTGTCTATTTTCCACAGCCGAATCCGCCCGTCCCATGATCCTAGAAAGACAGGAGCGTCAAGATTGCTAGGGCAGAGAGAGGATGCCATTACGCACCGGATGCAAACAAATCCGAATATCGCAAGCAAGTGAGACTCATTATCCATCGTGGCCGTCGTAGTTTTCCTTCCGTAGAAGAGTCGATCTCCTCTAGTCCGTGAGCGGTGGTGAAGTTGAAGATAGGCTTCTTTTTGTTAACAGACCACAATGAGATTGATCTTGGTTATGGATCAATTTAAGGATGCCAATTAGAAAACACCCTCGGACTCACCCACTATCACCTCCACTCAGGAATGTTTGCTCATCCACCATGGCAACACAATCAACACTTCCTTCTACCCATTTCCCCTTTCCCTTGGACGTGCGGTTCCGCTTGATATTATCAGCGTCTAATTCTTCACCTTCATCCAATACGCCTTCCAAAATATCCCTGACTTTCGAGTTGCCTGCGCCTCCACCCCTGAAGACAAGCTGTGTCTCGTCTGCGATTTTCCAAAATCGAACGGTTCTATCTCGTCCACCACAACTCACTGCTGTATCACCTTTCAGACTGTCAAGGCCAGTGACGGAATCCTGGTGGCCGAAAAGTGTTTCGACGTAGCCCATGACTCCAGATGATAGATCAAACAGCTTTATTGTTCGGTCAGATGACGCTGAATATAGGGTATTGGATGATTTTCGGAAAGAAAGAGCCTGAGGGTAGATAATGTCAGGGAAGAATCTCATCCATGTGATATTTCATACCGATATTGTGTCCTTGTGTCCACCGAACCCCTTCACCCATACTAACGCGGCTCGATCCTTGTCGTCAGAAGTTTTTTTGTCATCACTGATATCCCATACACCGACCCTCCTATCCTTACCGCCACTGACCAAATACTTCCCGTCTCCACTCAATGCCAGTGCCAGCACTTCGTCACTGTGGCCGTTCAAATCATTCACAGGCATCTTTCCTTTCCTTTTCCCCTTTCCCCCAGCAGAATCCTGAGGCCGTAGTTTGGGTGCGTAAAAAAGCTGCTTTCCTGACCCAATATCGCTACATGATACGCCGCCCTCTTTACCTGCCGTATAAACTCGGGTAGCATCATGGGAAAGGAGTGCTGAAGTAACGGACAACCGATGGCCTTTGATGCGTAAACGGGAGGGCGGAGGATCCTCGAGAATAATCTGTGAACTAGAAATCATTTTATAGGATAATAAAGACATTTAAGAAACGCACAGATCCCGCAATAAAAATATGGACTTTTCCAGCATTCTCCAACTACTATTCTCAGAATTGGATCATTAGACAAATTCATCGCAATGACTTACCACATCCTCCTTTAACCTGGCGGATATAATATCTCTGTCAATTTCTGCCGCATCATATTCCCCTTCTCCTATAAGGGATCATGAATAATTTCCCTCCAGACTAACCATACGATAGCACGAACCCAGAGTTAATCCCTCCTTTACTCCGTCCAAGTAAATCTTCGCTAGTCTGAGTCTTTTTGCGGCCGGGGTTTCATTCGCGATTTCTTCCCTATCACTCTCCGCCGGGTCAACCTCTGATGCCCGTAAGTCCAAGTCGTCAATATCGGTATGTGTGGCATCCGAGTCTAGTTCTTCGTCTCCTCCCAATGCTTTGACCTGGGGGACAGGTTTTTTTGTGGCAGCTCCCTTGACATGCTTCGTTCGAGAAGTCTTGCGTGAGGGTGCAGAGGATTGAGCAGAACGCTTCCTTTTTTTACTCGTCGAGGCAAAGAAAGCGTCGGGCATTCCCAAGACACGATCGAGCAAAACAGGAATTTTTAAGGACTGAGCGCTTGCACTTATATTGTTAGCTGAGAATGAATGTCATCCTTTACACCTAATTTTCATCTGTTCGTCTGTCCCCTCCTCCGTTTTCCCATATCAAGCTACTTGACTCTATTCCTGATCTTCGCTTGTCTCCCCACGACGACTCGCTTCGACTTAGTATGTGTGGACTCACGCGCTCTCTGCATATTTGATACAGATTACCCTTCGCGTTCCACTAATTTTGCACCGTTCCTATTGCACTCCTTCTTATGACCGTCGACTCCTGCACGATCATCCACCCACGACTCGTTCATACTTAATTTCGTGTGAATTCACGCCCTGTCCCACCGTATTTGATAGAGACAACCCTTCTGCGTTCTGCTAATTCTGCACCACTCCAATTGTACTCTGTCTTCAGTCCTCCCACAACCGTCGAGTTCCGTGCGATCGACCACTCGCTACCTACCGCTCGTTCGTACTTTAGTTTGGTGGATAGTTTGGTGGAGACTTATGCGCTCTTCGCGTATTTGATAGGGATAAACAACCTTCATTCCTATTAGAGTAACGACCACTATAGGCCTAGCCTGCGGTCGAAAAAATGATGAAGACAAAAGATCCTATTAGAGCCTCCGTTGCGGAGGCTGTCTCTACTCACAGCCCTTTCTACGCTTCTGGAAAATACTAGGCTGTCTATGGTATATTTTTCGGTTGCCTGTATCTCGTCTGAATCGTTGGATCCCAACTTGTCTACCCTTGGCGATTGTAATTCCACGAGGTCCTTGTTCAAATGTGGCATATCTCCACTGGCCGCATCGAAAAGGGGACATATCCACATCAGCAGATGTGTCGATCCTGTTTGTCGCCGATATTCGGTGGCTATGAGGCAGTTGAACAAAAAACGTCTTTTTCGTTGTTTAACTCATCGTAGGGCTTTGAGAGGGAAATTCAATGCCGCCAAAGGCTGATGCCCTTGGACTGAATGGGACCCTCTCGTGGACGTCTAACAATTTGAGACTGCAGAATGGAAAATTATCACGCCTGACATGGCTCTTGGGACCTACTCCACGGCCGGATGGTATATTTCCTATTGAGCATATTCATTACATTGTATGTTCCATCTAGTTGGGCTCAAGGACCTCAACGATGTCCGTTATCATGGTTGGTTAGAGAGGTTCGGGACTAAAAGTACATATACGTGATTCAAGCTTGAACAGCGGTGTCGCCGAGGTGAACCTTACGTCTGACCGGATTACATTCACTTCATATGTGTATGCTCAACTACGTCTCGCATCCGGATTCCGAAACATTTCAAGTTCCTAAATGCTTGTCTCCTCCAGCTCCTAGAGAGCTTGTTTGTTATGATGACTTCATTGTTATATATATATTATCCCTTTGTTTCGAGTATTATTTCACGTGGGCCAGGCAATTTGGAGCTCATCAGAAGCGATCTTTATTGCAATGAAACCTATACGTGCACCTGTCCTTCCCAAGGATGACGATGGAATAAAATTTTATCATCCTGTTGTCCAGAGGGGGAGGGGATCATGGTGTTGTATCGCTCTTGAAACCAAAGACTGTCGAAGTTTTTTCATCGGGTTCGTGAAATGGTTGTGGGGGAGAGTCCTCACAACCTGGAGATGATGTCAAGTTACGCCTCTAACTAGTAGTGCCATGCCATCCAAGTATCATAACGGTGAGGTTAATATTTTGTAGAACTGTGAAACCTCAGGACCGTGAGCATTTAGTCAGCTCCTCAGGCCAAAAAAAGCTCCACACAACTAACTCGAACTAGATCACTCAATCGCTCACTCAGGTCGAAGTAGAGCATCACAAAGATCAGTTTCCAGCAAAAGTGCTCTTCCCTGATAGCAAATCATTTCATCTTACTCTACCCTAATATTATCAATGCAGGGCATGTTTGATTCCAGATAAACCAGGTTTGATTAGTGAGACGAAATGGGGCAATGTGATAATGAGCTACATGGAGCATAGATTTTGAAAGCATGGGCCCTAATATGCAGACATCCGTAACAAATCGTTTTATGCATATAATCGGCGCCAAGTCGCATCTCTCGTTAAACTAGACTGTCAACAGTTCACCGACCAGCGCCAGGAACAGGCCTCCTCTCACGACCTTCACCAGGACGGCCGCGTGGGACGTAGGTCGTAGCAGCAGCGGCGGCGGCAGCAGGAACGACCACATTGACATTGATCGAGTCAAAGTTCAATGCATGGAGTAGTTCCTAAATGCAAAAAATTATCACCATAAGCATAGATAGGGATAGAAATAACACCCACTTTAGTGTCAGGATCGACCTCCAGTCCGGCAACACTAGTGTCGAGGGCAGAGATTTCAGGGACGTAGTTGTCCTTGCGTTCTCGTTCTTCTTCTTGGAGTTTGAAGGAGATACCACGCACGGGACCACGCTGAATACGCTTCATGAGATGCGTTGTAAAGCCCGCGATTTTGTTACGAAGCCGCTTCGAGGGGACAAGTGCCTGTATGGTCGCAAGAGTAGAAAGATAGTATACATACGAGAAGTAATGACGACTTACCACTTCATCGATTATCCGTTTATTCGTGTGGAAGTCCAGGGTGAGACGGGGGTAGCTGAGATAAAGTCTGAGCAAGGCGGCAGTGGATGACCATGACAGCACTAACTATTTCTCTATGAGGACACGCGAAGCCCTCTTGGTAGTCTTGGTGCGAACACGGCCCTAGATAAAGATAAATAGTATGTTATCTCATTAAAGTGTCTAGTTCTTTGGTCACCCACCATATTGCAGCAGTCAGGTTTATAGAAAAGAACCTTGGGCAGTATAACAAGTGAGCGGAGATAAACCTAATTTCAAACTGTAAAGTTTTTACCTCAGCAGCCACCGGGCGCTATTTTGTTTGTTCCCCTCTCATCCTAATCACAAAGGTGGGTAATTTCTCTGTGCTATAACAATCTGGTGCATGGTCTTGTGATCAGCTTTTGACGACACCACCAAAGCTCGTTTGACTCGCGCCTTTTTACAACGCGCGACACTCATTCTTGGGCTTCAGCTCTTGCATTGCAGATCTTCTTTTCCAATAGTCCATCCTCCTCCAAAAATTTATCATGGTTCGCGTATCTGTCCTTGTAAGTGAACTCCCTTGTACATGATATCATGGAAAGCCTTACGAATCCAATGTGCAGAACGATTGCCTAGTATGCTTTAATACCTCGCTCAAGTGTCAAATCTCTGATGATTGGATTTTAGAACAACATCGTCAATGCCGAACGTCGCGGTAAACGTCAGGTGCTCATTCGTCCTTCGTCCAAAGTAGTAGTCAAGTTCCTCAGCGTGATGCAGAGGCACGGTAAGTGTTATGGTTAATAATATGCATGACTACCATCTCCTTTTCGCTCTTCGGATCGATAACTACTCGCAGTGGACGTCATATCTCCACCTGCTGCGAGCTTTAATGGTCCGAGACATCGACTCACACCTTCATGGTTTATAAATTTGTTGCTTCCTATCCATTTAGATGCATGCATTTCGACCAAAGTGACACATTTTTTAACTTGGTCTCTGATTTATTTTTTACCCCCTTTGTCAGGTTACATTGGTGAATTTGAAATCATCGATGATCACCGATCGGGTAAAATCGTCGTTCAACTCAATGGTCGCCTAAACAAGACTGGTGTGATCTCACCACGGTTCAACGTGCAAGTCACACAGATCGAGTCTTGGGTCAATTTACTTCTTCCTGCTCGAGGGTTTGGTATCCTCATTTTGGTGAGCGTATTTCCCCTTCTATTTTTCCCTACCCTTCCTGTGCTAGAGGAAAAAGACGAGCTCCGCCGCTGACCTTTTTTATTTTTTTGCTCTTCAGACCACTTCTTCTGGCATTCTTGACCACGAGGAGGCAAGGCGGAAAAACGTTGGAGGAAAGATCTTGGGATATGTCTACTAGTCCCCTCGAGTTTCAAAATATGTGATTATGTTCAGCAACATAAGTAGAAAAAATACCTATTCTAGGCTTTCACTTGGTTTCTATCAATCTACGTGGTTAGGAATGCCATTGACGAACAAATGAATGACGCTGGTAGCAATTGGTGAGGTCAAATGGATAAGAAAATAAGAGACCGTTTAGATGGAGTAGGACATATCAGTTTGGCAGTGGGCGGGCTTTGTAGCGGATGCAACGACCCAATACTTGGTTGACTACATAATAAGAACGTTGTGTTATTTATAGCAGCGACCCTGGTCCTTGGGGAGATCGAATGTGCGTAGAAGCATTGTGTGAAAATCTGTCACAAAGAGACATTGGCAACAGGACGCATCAACGAGTGCAGGACGATGACGGGTAGTTATCGCACGGACAGCCCGACGGGTATCCCCACGTATAAGGCACAGTTTATGAGTCTCAGTCTGATAATGTATCACAGTTAATTTCGACTAGGGGTCCACGGCACTTACCATTACCATTGTACATCTAAATGATTTATGCGAACAGATCTCAGGATTATTCAGGTCACCCGTATTTAATCGCGAACCGAACCAAAGTGCAATCTAATATTGACAATGCAAAGGAAGCAACAAACGATGATAGCGTGAGATAATAACAAACACAAGTGCAATGCAACTTTTGATTCAAAGGAGAAGCACACCAAAAAAAAAAAAAAGTTGACACAAAAGACAAGATAGGAATATGGAAACAACAGAAAAGAAGTGCAACAAGAAGAAATAGAAAAAGTGCAGAGTTCTTTAGTTGAGGTACCCGCGACACTTGACAGTGCCACAAAGGCAGGGTATCTAACGCGAAGGAAGGTCAGTTCAACGACTAGCCTATTAGTCATCCAAACCACTAACCTTTTCTTGCTCGATGGGAAAGTGATAGTCTACACGAAAGTAAACCAGAACAAGTGTCAGCTGAATGCCGTTGACAGCTGCAGAGTGTTTAGGGCAGGACATACCGTAGGTGATCTCGTCGCCTAGCTCAATATCCTGCTTGGCGTAGATGACGATCTTCTTTTGGCCACTGATGGTAATGATCTTGGCCGTGCAGTTCGGGTCGCACGAATGGTTGATCAAGCGCCTGCAAGCAACCATGAGTTATCCGTCCTACAGAAAATGTCCCCATACTAAAAACGACTCACCCTAGATTGCCCTTCTTCGTTGCGTCTATCACTGTGTCGTCATCGATCCTAAACAAATAGCTGCTCCCAATGCCTTGCCGCTCGTACGCCTTCTCTCTCTTATCCGCGACAGCCTGGCGAATAACCTCCCCCACATACTCAATCACCATCTCATTCTTGGCAATGCGCTCCATCGCATAAAGACCCCAATCGTGTATCGGACTCCGTGCGAAGCGCAGCTGCTTCTTTCGTGTTTGTAGCTGGTTAAACTTGATCAGCACGCTGTCCTTGTTTCCCGCTAGCCCTGCGTCTGCCAAGCTGAGCGCAAGTGCCTTGTTCAGGTCGTCCACACCCCGCGCCTGCACGCGCGCACTCGCGCGGTTTGAGCGCGACGTGGTGAGCGTGGGCTGCGGGACGACGACGGACGACGAGGAGATATGCGACGTCTGCCTCGGCCCGGGCGTCTGCGCGTCGGGGCGCACGTTGTACTGTGCGACGTAGAATGGCTTGAGGTTGTGCGGGATCTTGTACGACACTTCGGTGCGCGCGGACCCTGTCGCGTGGAGGCGGTAGCGGTATTGTGGGTGGCCGGAGCTGGGAGTGGGAAGAGAGGCGGGATCGATTGTGTCTGGACAACCGACGATGAAAGGCTC
>QFEC01004159.1:189-19414 GCA_003316585.1 Gomphus bonarii
GTCTCCTGCTGAACGCAAGGTCACCCGTTATCGCCCATCTCGCTCATCCGTTATCCCAGTTCTCGCCGATGCAGAAACCCCACACAAACCGGCTGCGTTGTTGAACAGTTGGTCTCCTTCCACGTATAACCTTGTCATCAAGGCCGGACTTGGTGCCATCTTCAAGCGAATGGAGGAGAACCATGGGTTTTCTTTTAGTGTTATTCAGCGAGCTTGGCTTCAACAGAATATGGATCTCGATGCGACAGATAGAATGTTACTGCGTATGCGCATCGCTGCTGAGAACGCTTCGCACAGGGATGACCATGCATTGCATCAGGATGGTAAGACATTGAACAAAGCCCGGGAAGGAAGACAGAAGAAGGATCCGTCTGTTGGATATACATCTGATTCTGCATGTTCCGCAGAATACACACCGCCGGCTCGGTCCAGAGCGGAGCAATATCGACGTCTTTCGGAACACGGTTATTTGAAAGAACCACGGCCGCGCGAGATCGACCTGGTCAGGCAAGCTCAGCCCAAGAGTTCTACTGGAAAGAGGCGTTTTCCTAAATTAGCACTGTGGAGTCCTGAGGACGATGAGGGACTGTTAAGTGGCGATAAGGCAAGACTTGAGAAACTAGCGGACAAATTCGGCGAAGATTCTGTTCGACGTAGATTCTTAGCGATGATGCGAAAACGTAATGAGATATATTAAATTGGTGCCAGTAATTACCGATCTAAACTTTAATATCACGCACGAGTGTCAACGGACCATTACCCCTCCCAAAGTCCACGTTGATCATGCATGCGTCATATCAAAGTTTCCTCTCAAAGGGAACCGAACGTGACGTGATTTTTACGCTGC
Source organism: Gomphus bonarii (assembly GCA_003316585.1). NCBI lineage: Eukaryota > Fungi > Basidiomycota > Agaricomycetes > Gomphales > Gomphaceae > Gomphus > Gomphus bonarii. The sequence continues at coordinate 1,037 of QFEC01004159.1, forward strand.
AAGTTACGATGACATCTTTCCAACCCAGTCGTCGTTTTGTGGCGCCAATTGCCCTTCCAAACTCTTTGCTCTCTGATGAGAAAATAATGAACGCATTGGGTGTCTCGGGAATGAAAACGATCAGACACTATATTTGTCGTGGCTCAGCTATCAAAGCAAGCGGTAGATAATCAAAGCCCACCAATTTTTGGTTGATTAATACTTCGTGGAGAGTGTGCCGCTGCTCTTCATTCTCTTTCGTCAAATCACTCTCCTCCAAACTGAGTTTTGCAGTATCACAAGACTCAGATTCACGCCATTCCGTTATAATGGATTGAACATCGCTGAGAGCGTAGAACCCGTGGATGTGCAAACTGGGCTTGGTGTACAGTATGGCTCGGTTGAACGCTTCAGATCGGAAATCATAATCTTTGAGAGCCAGCGGCAGGACAGAAGCAACGTCTAGGATCAGGTTGAAACCCCGAGAGTCTGTTCTCGCTCTGTTAATGCGTTGGGTCATGTTGAATGATGAAATATTCTAAGGAGGGTGCTTGCCTCTGAGATTGCTTCCGGAATGAATCAGCTCTTAACGGATACGTTAAACCGCTAGACAATGAAGAGGTGATGAGAAAAGTAACTTATATTGGCTTGGGGAAAAAGAAAGACACACATATGCGGGTGGTGGGGGACGCTGGGGCTGATCCGCTCTGGAGGTGTCGTGGAAGATTGAGTGGCTGTCGAACTTGTTTAGGGTCACACATCGGGGAAACAAATAAAAACAAGTTAGCTAATTGTTTATCGTATACACCAAAAACCAACATTTTGGTGGCAGTGTTAGCCATGACACTGGTGGACTTGGATTGCGATCCACTCGGATTATTCAGGTCTACAACAACATCATGCTTGAAGACAAATGGTAAATATCAGGAATGCAATCAATCCTTGGAGCGCGCTGACTGAGACATATAAATCCTCGTCGTCGATTCCTAGCTCGGGTGGCCCAAACAGCTCGGTCTGTGTAGAAGGTGGACATCGTCTGTCGTCGGAATCCACATCCATGTCATCTTCATAGTCTGGGAGTGCATCTGCATCCATCTGATTGTAGCCACATAAAGCGAGAATCTCTTGTCCAGTCACCCTCATTGGTGGGACTTGCGCAGGGGGAGTAGTCACCCTCGCCGGTGAGACTTGCACCGGGGGAGTGTGCGCAATAGTGGTCGGCTATAACACTGTTTATCAGCTAATACACCAATGTCACATAATCAATACTCACGGGGGGTGGGTATAGGCGCTTAAAGGGGAAATTCTGGTACTCGAGCGACTGTTGCTTCCGTTTTCTCGTGACGAGACTTCCCGTCTTCTTGTCATATGTCACAACAGAAATCGTTCTCGGACCTAAAAGTCCCTCTTTCCTTGGTGACCTAAAATCATTATCTGGATGGGAAGCTGCAACATCTGTCTACATAGACACAATCGCTTCTTAGATCAGATATCAATTCCTTGACTCACCCACCAATTTAGCAGGAGAGTTCGTATAATAGCCAAGATCTGAAGCTGGAGCTCCAGATTCACTTATATAGCCACTATCACCAAAGAGTGAATCGCAATCATCAGCGTCATCAATCCGCTTGAGTTGGCTGGTATCCAAGGTAAGGGAACATGCGGGGCAATCTCAGTAATCAACATGATCCACTAACCTAGATTCAGCACCAGACTTCCGATCACCCCACTTATCATTGACCAATTCATTTTTACGCTTGCATTCAACTGCAGATATATTATTAAAGATGATACTTGCATACTTGCCAAGTTTACCGATGTAAGATGCAGGAGGAACAATCACGGCTCCCTCATGTTGACTATAGTCATCTGGGTCAAATCCAGTGGCCGCCCAAAAGTCTTTTAGTATCGATTTGTCCCGCCGAAAGCACGGATGGGTGTCATCTTCACGCCTAAAATACGTAATACCCTATTTCATTTGAAAACTTGTTTGAAACGAGAAGACGGCTCACGAATAGTTGAAATAGCCACTGCTTTGCCACTGAAGAATGCATGAGAGGGCAGGTATTGCACTACATTCTGATCACGCACTTTCACTGTGTATACCTACAGCCATGTAAAATCAGGGTAGCCAGGATACTGAAAGACAATCGTAGATCACCCATATGGCAACACCATCTCTGCGTTTAAGGCGCTCAACCTTGAGGATACAATCTGGGAATCAAACATTTACTATATCTGCGTTTCGCGGTCACACGGGCAGACAAATGGGACTTACCGACGTTAAATGAATCCAGCGGCATCGATGTGATTCTCGTGTGAACACAATTCAAGTAACGACTTAACAACAACGCAGGAATTCCCAGATACCGACGAATCAAATACGCCTTGCATCCAGAAGAGATACCATCCAGTAAAACTTCACTCGAGTCATTTTCAGTCTCCGCCAAACAGACGCCCACAAGACACTCTTCTGCGAGTTATTACCTACCTCGCAAGTTGCGCTATTTCCTTTCTACTCATTTTCTCAATCGTGCGGTGCTCCGTGCCATCTAAAGTTCAACGTATGACTGACATCCCATCAGGCTCAAAGCGTCCCTATGAAGGAGAACGTAATGGCGGTTGGAAACGGCGAAGGGAGGACGATGAGGATAGGTCGCGGCCTCGTGACTGGCGCGAGGTCCATCTAAAGCCCGATCATCATAGAGAAAGGGATCTAGCTAAGGACAGGGATCGCGACAGACGAGGCCGAGGTGGGTATCGCGATTACCATCGTCGGGACAGCCGGGAACGTGAGAAGGATAGAGACAGAGAGAGGGAAAGGGAGAGGGAGAGGGACCGCAGACGATCTTATCCCCGCACCACCCAGTCAAGAATCGACGACAGAAGATCTTCTTATCGACCTCATGCTAATGGTTACTCGAAGGAACGAGACTCCGACAAGGAAGAAGGAGAGTACGTGTCTATGCCTTTCCTCGCAGAGCCTTCTACGCAACATGCTGATGTCCCTTACATTCTAGGATTTCTCCCCGCAGGGAGTATTCACGCGCTCCATCGTCCTCGTATACATCTACACCGCATCATCCAGATTATGATCCAGATATCCCCAAACAACCGGTAGAAGTTCAGCCGTCTTCCACCGAATCTAAATCATCGCATCCGGAACCAGAGCCAGAGTTAGAGCTGTCAGTTCCTGAAGAAGAGCCTTCACTGGAAGAACAAATTGCTGCACGCCACGCCAAACGGGCAGCAATCATCGCTAAATACGCTCCTAATTTGTCTTCAATTAATTCCTCTACCACGCATTCCCCTGAACGTGGTATAACTCCTAGTATGTCTGTTCAACCGCTCGTTCGAGATCTTACCCTCGAAGATCCCTCCGGTCGTCATGAGTCGCCTAGCATGAATCACGAAATGGATACCACGCACGATTCCCAGATCGTTTCACGTTCCGCTTCCCCAGTATCTCAACCCAACGGAGATCATGTCTTTTCTTTGACCAAGGAGGGTGCAGAGGAAGAATCAGCGGTTGAAGCTTGTACAAGGGAACCGGGTGGCGGAGAACAAGTTTCAGCAGCGGACTATGATCCAAGCTTGGATAGAAGAGAGGATGAGCAGCGCAGAGTCAGAGGGATGGGAGTGAAGGCCGAACCGCTGGAAGCTTCCATCGATGTTATCGAGGAAGAGGTTGAAGAGGAGGATGAAGACGTAGACGATATGTTCGCTATCATCACGTCAAAGCCAAGGAAAAAGAGAAAAGTTAGAGTGACTCCTGTGAGTTACGCTACCCTCTCCCTGCCAGCATCAGTTGATTGCGTCACCAAGTCCACGGTGAAACCTCTTATTACCACAACTACGCTGGACTCTGCCGCCGATCCCGAAGGTTATTACCAAATCATCCTAGGCGAACAGCTTGACGGTGGTAGATATCAGGTGTTCTCTTCTCTCGGGAAGGGCATGTTTTCGAATGTCGTACGCGCTCGCATTCTTGATGGTGAAGGCTCTGAAGTCGGTAAGGAAGTTGCAATCAAAATTGTTAGAGCCCAAGAGAGCATGTATGTTGCATATTCTCCTGGTCAAAGTATTGCACGCTTACGTGTATTTCAGGCACAGAGCTGGACTGAAAGAGGTGCAAATCCTAAATAAATTACGGCAATCCGACCCTGAAGATAAAAAGCATGTCGTACGACTTGAACGTACTTTTGAACATCGTGGACACCTGTGTCTTGTTTTCGAGAGTCTTAGGTTCGTGTACATCCGATATTATTTCGTTCTTAATACCTAACGTCGACTCTGATAGCATGAACTTGCGTGACGTGATCAAACGATTTGGTAAAGACGTCGGGCTAAATATTCGAGCCGTGCGAGCATACACGAGTCAATTATTCCTTGCACTTAGCCTGTTTCGTAAGTGCAACATCATGCACGCTGACATTAAGCCAGATAACATACTTGTAAGTTTCGTGGATTTTTATGCGCGTGCCGCCCTATTCATCGTACTTTTGTAGGTGAGCGAAAACAAGACCGTGCTTAAGGTCTGTGACTTGGGGTCAGCGTCAGACGTCTCGGAGAACGAAATCACGCCTTATCTTGTCAGTCGGTTCTACCGTGCGCCAGAGATCAGTCAGTTTCAATTTGTCATTGTTGTACCTGTTAAATTGCTCACTGGCGCTTCTATATTGCAGTCTTGGGCCTGCCATATGACGCTTCCTTGGATGTATGGTCCATAGGTTGCACGCTCTATGAGCTTTACACAGGCAAGATTCTTTTCCCAGGGCGGTCCAACAATCATATGTTGCTGTTGATGATGGAACTAAAGGGCCGATTCAACTCTAAAATGATCAAGAAAGCCAAATTTGGGGATATCTACTTCGATGACATGGGGGGTTTCCAAAGCTTAGAGAAAGACAAAGTTACCGGTGGTGTAAGCTTGTCCATAGATGACTCCGCCAAATACTAATATCTTTTTTTTTCGGAAAGGATGTCACCCGTACCGTGCACATCTCGAAGCCATCACGCGACCTCCGAGCCAGACTAATGCCACCTGCCTCTGCAAAGCTTAAGGACGACGAGACGAAGATGGTTCTTTTATTCATCGACCTGCTGGATAAGTGTTTGGCGCTCGATCCTGCTAGGAGGCTAACGCCAAAGGACGCATTGATGCACCCGTTTGTGAGGGCCGTGTAACTTTTTCAGTTATTTACAGTGCTTGCTCCACTCGCAAGATATGTATCAGACCAATTGTGAAATATGTACTCCTTACAACAGACATTAAACGATGCACTCGCGTGCTCTGCTCAAAAGAACTGAACATGCAAAGTAAAGGTCTACGAGGCAGCGACACTGTTCATAGGGTCGGCAAATTTTTTTTGAAAAAGTTAATGAAAATGTACTAACGACAATTCTGTTATTAATATCTGTCAAACTGAGACATTAGGTAGATCCATTTCCCTAATTCCAAATCTTGTTTGGATGGTATGTTTCCTTGGAGCCTGGCTCTTTTCGCCGTCTATTCGCCGTCTTCGACGCGGAGACTGGTTTCGAATTAGCCCCTGCATTCAGGCTTGCGTATCCAGCCACAAGACCCACAGGGAGAGGACCATATGCTCTATCGAATCAACTTCCGCAAAACCCCAGTTTGCTTTCTCAAAATCAACTCACTTGCCATATTGAACGTTTATACCTTTTGGAAGGCGTTAAGATCTGGGCGGTTGTGTGTGTACGCGATTTGCAATGAGATCAGCGTTTACGCTCTATCACATCGATGTTCCGACGATCAAACATAGAATTGAATCCGGGGGTCGAAATCATCCTAGGGCCATTGGAGATTCGAGTGCAGGTCCCACGTTAGGCGTGTACTTTGCCCAGCTGATTGGTGGTCTACTAAGGAGATGGCTACGACGTTGTAAGGAATTACGGTCGAAATCATGAAAATGATGGATGTGGAGTTGTAGAAATTGTAATCCGCAGTGAGAGTGTGACCAATGGGAGTTGCAGTTATGGATAGACTTAGTTACAACTCAAATAACGTGTGACTTTGTTCCTGTTTTCAACGATATTCTGCTCCGTAAACAAAAGATTTACATGACATGACGTCAATCAGAATTGCAGACTATATTTGGACAGTAAAGAACATATCATTTGCACTCTTGGAGTGTTGTACCTTCAGAATATCGCAGCCGCGTTAGGCGGGGAAGCGACACCGCCAAGAACGTTGAGAGGCCACGAAGAGAAAAAGAACGTATACCTTCCCGTCTCTTCTGCAACCTTTGCAAGTGTTTCCAAATCAAAGAATTCACCTAAGAATGTTGACTCATCAATATTTAAAACTAAGATAGCAGGCAGCGGGCCATTACCGATCGGCATGCCCCAGAGTCTTGGAATGAAGGTCATTTAGTATTAATCGATGACGAGTGGCCGCTGTTACTCACCCGATGATCGTCTGAGGCATAGTGAGAAATCAAGAAGGTCTACAGATAGCTTTGACAATTAACATACTTGATGCAGGTGGTTTTCCCCTTCTATGGGAGGCCAGCGCTCAAGGGCTGGCTGGTCAGACGCTACTGCGGCGAAATGGTTGTCCCTAGACGACACATGATCAGTTGACAACACCGAGAGAAGACATCGCAGCTTTACCAGAGGAACTCTTTCATTTCAAGACCTTGCTGAAGCCCGGCACTGGTTTTCAAATTATTAAAAATTTGCAAGAAACATAGTGAGATGCCTGCAAAGTCTCTGGTTTTCCACACAGGCTGTCTCGTTCATCTTGAGAGCTAGATAAAAATCTCTGTGGTCGAAGAATATCTGAATGTGAAGCAGTAGAGAATTCATGTCTTTTGGAACTCGCACCTGCATGAAGCCCACCCTCAGAAGTAAGATATCACCCTGTCGAAATTCGACACCTTGCTTCTTCGCAGCGGCCTGAATGTCCTTCACTGGAATGGGATGAGAGCTCCAGGGATCGTAAGGAAGAGGGTTGGTTCCAGACTCCGTGTAAAACTTGACCATGTCAACAAATACACCTCTCCCGCAGATTCCTGAGACATCATGTGAGTTGGAAGTGTTTCATGATGGGTGTTTGATACTGAACCATGCTGTGCCCAGTCTAGACGCGTGGTCAGCTTACGTTTTCGCGCCAACACTGAAATACGGACTGTGAATGCCGAGCCTTGTAAACTCTGGGTCAACGTTGAGTGGATCGGCGATCTCAGTTTTGCCTCTCTTAATTGTGGCTGCTTCGACTCTGATGAATGGCGAGTTATCTATCGTCACCGAGAAATAAAGGAGTGAACTTGCCCTTGATAAAGAACCTTCTGTGCGAGTATTCCAAAATGCCTAAGACCATCCCACTGGGTACCAGACTGAGTGTTCTGAAGGAAAATTAACAGTTGAGAGTGAAAGAATTTTTCACTATATTTCAACATACTATGTGTAATACATCGTCACAAATTGGAGAGCCAGGGTGAAAAGACACGATCGTGTGCTCTGGCTGTTTACGGTTGAACATAGGCTACAGTAGCCGTCAGAGGTGTTTAATAGGTGTTTAACAGGGTCAGTACAGTGCGTGTATACCTTGGAAGGAAAGTTGATCGGCCTGTATGTGGAAACAGGATGTGATATTAATATAACTACCAAAGAATATAACGCACTCACCAACTGAGGCAAACACTCTTTCCAGACCTTTAATCCAAGTGAGCAAAAAAGATTACGCGTGTAGGTGAAATTCACCTTATTTCTTCGCTGGCTGCACGCTTCACAACTTCGTTGGTGAGGAGATTGACAGTACCGAGCTGGTCACCCTTTCCCCAGACGTCCCACGCACACCCTGGGTGCTCGTGAAAGTTGGGAAGCTCTTTGAAAGATGGGAGGTTACTGAAGGGCATGTTTTTACTAGAGTGTAAATGATCTGCAATGGCACTTATTCGCTCAATGGTTATAACGACAGTGGAAATAGTTTTTCAGTCTTGGATAGACTTGTGGTACGATTCGTACCGTCGATTCACACCATACCATATATATGATGGGAAATGGACCAATTTAGATTCCGACTCTCACCTGACCTTATCAGAAATAAACACAAAAGTAACATTACATATGCAATTATGTATTATCATGTATTATCATTCCCTCTGAATTTTCATTCTTTCATGTAATATCCAGGACGAGTCGAAAGAATAAAACAAGGATAAGCATTTGTAGCAATGTCTGAGATGGAAAATGGAACGAGCAACTAATGTACGAGTCGTGCTCGATGTGTATTATCGTTTGCACGTGACCTTGCCAATGTCACATTTCCATTCTCATTTCAAATTTTCAAATCATCATATCTTAGTCAATTTTTGACAGATTAATTTGAAATTGGAAATATGATCCTTCCTGTATATTTTGGTGTCCAAATAGTAGTAAAATTAAATATTTCTTATTTAAAAATGCATTTTTTGGCCAACCTGTTAAGCCTGAGATGTCAGGCATAATTTCCAAGAGTGTTTCATATGTGTGAGGGCAATGCTTGACAAAGCCACAATTACAAGATACTCCAATTATTATGAGCTGATTGAGGCTAATCCACCTGGTGTAGCAGTAATCCTCAGTCTATAGAGGGTATACTAGTAATAAATACATAGAAAGCCCACTTGGTATAGCAGTGATCCTCAGAGATCAAGCTGAGGGGTAACTATCACACCAGTCACATGTTGAGATTGCACAACTAGATCAAACAGAGTCTCAGCTCTGGTCAAGAGTCTGATATATAGTCATAACTACCTAGATTAAACAGACTAGGTAAAATCAGTAAAGAAAGTTACAACCATATCTAGATAGGTATACGCATGTCCTGGTCAAGAGTCTGAGATGCTCGTACATATCACGTGACTACCATAGCTTGGACATCGGTCGGTTTGCTCAACATCACAACCTTATACCCTATCTCTAGCACTTATTACATAATTGGAAGATGCAAGGTATGGAAGTATAAGCTCCATCTATTCACTTAAATTCTCTGCTCATGATATAATTTCCTATTCTAGTAATTTCCATTGCCTCATGCAACAATCTTTGTTTCACACCTTGCCCAAACCTTATCCTTGCTTATCCATATTTTACCTGCCTTTGTTTTAATTCTCATTCTTTCCAGGGAATCCCCTTGTTCTTTTGATTTGAAATCATCCTGACTATTTGAAATACTAATCTCATATATAATGTGTATGTAAATTAGTAGTTCTGTAGTCAGAAAATCAACTAAGATTACCCTGAGCTTCCATCAGACCTCACCCTTGGAAATTAGGGATCATATGAGATCTGGAAGGCATAGCACATAAGCTGAAGCCAAGCCCTACTCTGAACCTCACTTGTTGTCACAACCTCATTCAAGCTTTAACCAAGAACTCAGCTTAACCCATTCTTAACAGTTTTCCTCTTAGGATTTCCCCCTTACTAGCCTCAGCCATGTGACCTTAGTAACCTCAGCAAGTGCTCCAGGAGTTGCCCTTACAAACAAGGGCTTTTACGAGAAGAGGCTCAGAGTGAGAGTAAAAAGGGAAATAAAGCAAAAGGAAAGGGGAAACAGAAAGAGCAGAAAAAGGACTCACCTTTGGTCAGTGCAGTTATCCAGGAGATACCAACTGATCCACCTCCTAGTAATGTCTATATAAGTCAAGTCTCAAATAATGACTCTATTGTCTTCTATACTGAACACAAAACAAGATAGATGTTAGATTCTGGATGCTCAGACCATATCACACATGAAGCCTCAGACTTCACCAAGTATCACCGCCTCACCAGCCCTGAATTAATTCAACTAGCCAATGGCACCACTTGGATCCCCTACCTTGGGAAAGGTACTATTACAGCCACTACCTGTATCAATGTCTCAGAAAAGAATATCTCACTTCATGATATGATATATTGCCCAGATCTTGGTGGGAGATTCCTTTCCATTGTCAAAGTACGATCTACTGAGCCTCAGTTCCCTCAGTTGTACTAACCAAAGTCTGACTGACCATATTACAAGCTACAGGCTTCCAAGTCTTACAAGTACTATTCAGTTCAGCTCAGCTCAGTTCGGTACATCACACTTTACTATATTCTTCATTACTCGCTTGCTTTGCTTCAGTAACCTTCGGTACATATACAGGCATGTATGCCTACCTTTTCATATATTACTATTCTTACTTCCATACTTTACATTCCCATTTCCATGCCTTGTGCAACATTGTTGCATATCTTATGGCACCCCATTCTCTATATAAGTAACTAGTCCTCATGTATGTATTCTCCATTCAGATTATCGACTAAGTTAGACATATGCTACCAGTACTTAAGTTAGTAGTCCAACTGTCCAGTACCAAGCATCTCGGACCCCTACTGAACATCAGTCTGAAATCCAGTGGCATGGGCAGAGGATTGGCACAATGCAAGAATGTTGAAGCCAATGCCACGTCTGAACCTCAGCTCATTGGACCAAGCCAAACCACCTGAACCAAGAGCATGTGTGCACACACTTAACATCCATACAAAAACTTGGAGACAAAGGGATAGAAACCATTTTTGCTGGCAAAAATGTGCCTTAGGATTGTTGCAGGGTCAACAATATTGACTCATACTTCACATCATGGGTCATCCAGGCATACACTTGGTGTCAAACAATATCAGCATTGATGTTTTACATGCCAGGCTTAGACACCTGTCATGGTCTACCCTACACACACACTGAAGAAGACCAATCCAAAGAGTAAATGAGCTTTATCCACCTGCAAAGGACACCTTCTTGGCAAGTCCACCTGTCAAACATTCAAGCCATTGCATAATTGGTGCACAAAACCTTTTGAGCTGATACACATGGACTTAGCAGGACCGATGAAAACCAAATCCATACAAGGAAATTCATTTCAAGTGGACTTTTTTTTTGAAGACTAAAAATCAGGCTTTTGGATTTTTCAAAACTTTTGTTGCCCTCATCTCTACCCAATTTGATGCTGTACTTCATGCAGCATGCTCAGATTGTGGGGGAGAGTTCTTATCAACAGAATTCTCAAACTTCATGGAATCCAAAGGTATCTTACACCAGTTAACAGCCCCACACATACCACAGCAAAGTGGCATAGCCAAGTGAGCAAACCACACTATAGATGGTGTAGCATGTGCGATGGATGCTCCAGTCAGTGGGAATGTCAAATGGCTTCTGAGAATGTGCAGTAGCAACTGCCATCCATGTAAGAAATCATGCTCCCTCATATGCTAATGACTATCTTTCCCCATATGAATGACTGTATGGGCAGACATCTGATCTTTCATATCTTTGTATTTTTGGCTGTCTAGCCTACTGACACATCACACAACCATGACACAAATTTGATCCAACATCCAAATAACTTGTGTTTGTGGGATATGAAGGTTTCACCAAAGGGTACAGACTATGGAACCCACAAACTCACACATTTATTGTATCAACAGATGTTACCTTCAAGGAAAATGTCTTTCCTCTTCATACCCACACTCCCATTCCATCCCAGCCTTTATCTACATTTCCTCCCTCACCAGACTACATCAACCTAGCTCCACCTGAGAGTGATGATGAGGATGCATCCTCATTTCCCATCATTCCTGCTCCAACCATACCTGACCAAGCTGTGCCATCACAGCAATTGCCACCTGCTCCACCACAGCTCCCACCAACCACAGAACCACTTTGACAATGCACTTGACCCACTTGTGGGAAAAAGGAGTATACACTCAAGACAATACTGAGTTAGACAATGCCAAATAGCACAATATAACTTTCTCCCCATTGTACTTGGTTCTTTTTGCTTTGTTCTTTTATTCACAACAGAACCTTTATTGTTTTCATAGGTTATTGTTCTCACCATGTATATAACCTACCTAGACTCCATAGAGCTTCATTTTTTGCCACTGTAGCTTACATCATCCCAGTTTTTCACAATACATATGCAAGCAATGATGGAGATGGAAATATGGAGATCTGTGTGTTGGAAGTGATATGATGATAATAATGACAGAGCAGGGTGACATGTGCATGGAGATCATGTGAGGACCTCAGAGTGAATGTGTTTGTTGCAGAGTGTATTGGAGGGTTGAATGTGACTCAGATGTGACTCAGAGGTGGATGACTAAGGGTTCTAAGGTAGAGACCTATCAGAGGAGATCTGGGATCTAACAGTACCTCCCCATTAGGGCTGAGCCTCAGGCCCTATGGTAATTAAGGTGGAAATTGCCATGGGAACAGAGGTTAGTGCTTGACAGAAAAACATATATAAGGACATAGCATATCTCTCATTTGTTCAAGTATGCTCTGACAAGATTAAGGGCCGGAGAGATACAAGAAGATTGAAGTTATTTATGATGTTTTTGTTAGAATTCTGAATTAAAACTTGTTTTTTGTTTTTCTGGTGATTGTGGGGTGATGTAAAAGACTGTTATTCGTTTTTACAATGTTAGGACTAAATATTACATGAATAGGAGCTAAGGGAAATGGTGAAACATGTGTACATGAGGGGATGATGCATACATGACATCATATAGGAAATACATTTTACACAGACATTTGGGGAGGGAGAAAACAACAAAAGATAATAAAATACATACAAATGAACCTAAAGCCAGAAAAGCAAACATGTTTTATGAGGGTGGTGGCTGGCCAGGCTCATGCCGGTCCTACAATGTACACGAGTGCGACGGGCGCTTTGGTTCAGCTAGAGGTGAGTGGAATTTTGTAATAGGATGATTCGAGTCTTCGGACGTGATGGAAGTTGTTGTGATGATGTGAGAGATGAGTGTCCTGTAATTTTTATATAATAGAGATTGAATTATGGATGGGAAAATGGATTTATTGTTTTGTATAATGTTTGCTTTTAGCGCCTTTAAGCGCTCAGGGCACTAAAACATCAGATACCTGTAAAGGCTTTTGCAATTAGTAGAACATGTTTTTTGATAATATAAATAAAGTAAAGTGTTATTCAATCCGATAACCAGTATTAGACATAATAACATTTCACTTATATATCTATATTCTCATTGTGAAGAGGATCCTGGGTCTTTGGCTTCAAAATACTTCCGTACGGGCGCTTTGTCTTGGGGGCAAACACGTTGTAAAGGCAATAGATGTCGATAGGGGACAAGGAAAAATATGGAATATATCTTGAAAAATAGCTTCAGTCAGGTCTGAATATCGTGTGAAAACAGCTAGCCATATAGGCTCATTGTGGTTGACATCGGTTGAAAATACGTGCAAATGTGCATATATGGGCTTATATGCACTCCAAATAAATTGGATCTGCTGTACAACTTCAGAGTAACATTCCCTGAGGTGCAGCAAATGGTTTTGATACTAATAGCTTGTTGAGTTTGTCATAAAATTTGTCAGAGTCATTTTATTTCATGAAATTTCAGATTTGCTCATTCTCTAACATGCTCACAACCACAGAAATGAGTGGCTTGGAGCAATTCCTTGAGCAAATCAAAAAATGCAGGAAGAGTATGTTCAGAAGGAGGAGGAGGCAGCTGTTAAGTCTGGAGTCAAGGACATTATGTCTGAAGATATCTTGGAGGGTCTGAGCTGTTGAAGTCAAACCTAGGGTATGGAGTCAAGGGGACTTGGCTTCAACTTATGTGTTACACTCTCTCACATTGTCTTGTCCCTGATTTTGGAGGTGTGTTAGGATCTCACCTTGCAAGATCCCCACTTACTTAGTCATCATGATTAAGTAATAATTTCACCTATTTGAATAATCCTGCTCAGCCCTTTGTTTGCTCAGCCTTAGAATCTAGACCTCACTCTTTATTGTTAGGAATAGGGAGTCAAGCAAATGCTGGAGTGAAACAATATGGCCACCACACTGGATAAAGTGTAGGGAAATAACCAGAGATTAAGTGAAAGGTTTAAGGATAAAGATGTTATGAGATCATAATAAAATTGTTGTGGAAATGTTGTAATTGTTAGAACTGTTGGAACTTATTGTAATTTACAGTGATAACTACTTCCTTATATACTAGTGAGATATAGGAGGTAAGGGGCAAACATTGTTATAAAATATACATTATTACATAGCATGCAAAATAGAATTGAAGAAAAAGCACAAAAATAGATACCTAGAAAGAACACAGATTCCCCTACCTAGTATATGCATCCAGAATCCAAGTAGACAGTCACACTGATGATCCCCAAAATGAACCAAGTCCAAACAGGCAGCAGTCACAGCAGAAATAAGGGATGGAAGGTATAGAAAGAGACAGGAGAGAAGGGGGTGCATATATATGCCCACGGACATCGGCTGGTACATTGGAACTGATGGGCATGATCCAGACTCAAGGGAACCATTGGAATAACAAGGACACATACCAAAAGGAAGCCTCAAGCATTTTCAGAGTTTACCGATTGGAAATGGAGGGCAGAATATGTAACACAGTGATACATATAGCATGGGACATTGATGTGTCTATCCCAAAGCAGCCCATTTCTTTTCTCTCACTCACAGTATGTCAGAATTGCAATAATGTATAAGTACTAGTCTAGGATACAGTAAAAGACCAGTTCTTCTTGCCTAAAAAGCAATAATCACTCCTTGACTTCACCGGTGCTTTGCTTACATCAAAATTGCATTTCCCACTGAAGGCTTGTTATTTGAGACCTGAATTTAATCAGAGAAGTTACTAGTCATCATTATAAGTGTCTCACAAAGTTTAGAGCACACAGGATCAATAGCACATTTGTTATTGAATTTACATTCCACTTAGATTCCAGAGCCAACCCCTCGGGACAGGTACTAAAGGGCCATATTCACCAGAAGGGATCTCCAGACTAGTACACAGTTACCACACAGCATACAATCCTAGATTAGAGTCGTACCTGATCCCCAGAACATCATTCTTCAGTTAGAAACCATTCCACACCCCCAGAACACTCTTAATTACAAACATAACATGTGAAATGTGGTTAACATGAGGGGTAAAGACTACATGTGATAAAATGATGAGGGGAAATGATGTGGGAAATGTGTCATAATGGAAAGTGGTAGAATATCATGGAAACATACATATAATTTGTCATATAAAGTGTCATTGTGTTTGGGAATGTATGGAATAAATTGTGACCTATCTGAGATGCCCCAGAGGGTTTTCTTACACAAAGGTTTGATTCTGTTGGGTGCTTCAGCTCGTTTCCTAATTGGTTGGAATCATCCATAAGGCTTGATCTGGAAAAAAGAAATGATAGATATTGGTGGGGACTTGACTTGTATGATGTTTGGTTCAATAATGGCTCATTAGATGGCCTGAATGGTCATCCCTCAGCTTGGTATAATGAAATAACTTGTATACATGTGTTTGTGCCTCAACTTGACTCAACTCAACTCAGAAATATCTTGGACTTGACTTGTGAGTTGATGATAAATTTTGAATGTATAAATTGCTCAATATAAATTCCCAACATTTATCACTTCTTTTATTCAGTTAGTTTTCCTACACATGATACTCTTTCTCTATTTAGTATTTTCTGTTGCCTTGTGCAACAATCTTTGTAACACATCTCACCCAAACCTTATTCTTACTCATCCATGTTTCACATCACCTTCATTTTAATTCCAATTCTGGAAACCCCAAGCTTACTAATCAACCTGTAAATTAGTATAAAAGGAGGCCTTCCTGCCTCCCTTTGAAGCAATTAAATTCATCTTATCTCCTTGCTACTTGTCCCTTGTGACTTGGTTAACTCTTAGTCAGCTGTTGATAGTGCAGTGTTAGTATTTAGTTTCAGCCTAAGTAGTTGATTGTCCTGCTTAGTAAACTGATTCTACAGGGTGAGATTGTTCTGTTGATTGTCCAGTTCAATTGCACTTTATCCATGAGGGTGTTTAATCAGTTGATAGTCCTGATTAGAGACTCTTATTGTCTGCTGGAGTTACTTTGCTGTAACTTCTTTCTTTCTTTTCTCATTAAAGTGCATTGATGGGTAATCTGTTCAGTCTGCTTACTTCCTCTTTCCTCTAAGCACATTCCCTTCATTGGAATATCTCTGAACCCCTAAGTGTTCTGAATGTTAGAGAATGAGCAAAATCTCAAATATCATGAAATATAATGAGTCTAACGAATTCTATGACGAAGTTAACAAGCTATTATCATCAAAACTATTTGCTGCACATCAGGAAATATTGCCTTGAAGTTACATGGCGAATCCGATCTATTTTGAGTGCATATAAGCACATATATGCACATTTACATGTATTTTTGACTGATGTCGACGATGATGAGCCTATATGGCTGGCTGTTTCCACACGATATTCAGGCCTGATTGAAGTTATTTTTCAAGATTTATTCTACATTTTTCCTTGTCCCCCATTGATGTCTATTGCCTTTACAATGCTTTTGCCCCCAAGACAAAGCACCCATGCGGAAGTATTTTGAAGCCAGAGACCCAGGATCCCCTCCACAATGATAATATCAATACAAGTGAAATGTTATTATATCTGATACTGGTTGTCAGATCAGATAACACTTTACTTTATTAATATTATCAAAAATCTATCTTACTTACTGTTAAAAGCCTTTTACAGGTATCCGACGCTTTAGTGCCCTGAGTGCTTAACAGCGCTAAAAGTAAACATTATACAAAAACAATAAAATCATTTCCCATCTATAATCCAATTTCTATTATATGAAAACCACAGAACATTTTTGTCCTTTACTACCTCCATAATTCCCACCATGTCCGAAGTTTCAATTCACCCTAATCAGAATTCTATTCACCTTATAGTCGAACCGAAGCACCCATCGCACTCGCGTACATCGTAGGACCGGCATGAGCCTGGCCAGCCACCGCCCTTACAAAACATGTTCGCTTTTCAAACTTTAGGTTTATTAGTATATGTACTTTATTATTTTTTGTCGTTTTCTTCCTCTCCCAATGTTCATGTAATAAGTATTTCCCATATGATGTCATGTATGCGTCATCCCCTCATGTAAACATGTCTCACCATTTTTCTCCTCTCCTATTCATGTAATATTTAGTTCTAACTTTGTAAAAATAAAAAAAAGGTCTTTTGCATTGCTCCACAATCATCAGAAATACAAAAAACCGAATTTATCTATATTCAAACAAAAACAACATAAAAACACTTAATTTCTTTAGAACCTCTCCAACCCTTAATCTTGTCACTGAACCTATAGATTTTGATAGTCTCATTCATTGCTGCTATAGCAAAGTTTGAAAATCTTCTTTGTCTTGCTTGACTACACAAAGTGATAGAGTGAAGTGTTATATATTTAACACCAAGGTCTTGTCCAGGTTCCAAAACAGACCCCAAACACACTTTCAGAAAGGCCAGAAACTGGATGGAAGAGAATGATATCACTCTCCTAGACTGGGCACCACAGTCTCCAGACCTTAATTCCATTGAACACCTCTGGCATCATATCAAATTGCAGTTGTGCAAGTATGAAGCACCAGCAACAGGAGTTTGGCATATTTGGGAGAGAGTGGCAGAGGTGTGGAATGCTATAGAGCCAGAAGTGTGTCAGAAGTTGATTGAAAGTATGCCTAGAAGGGTGGAAGCAGTTATAAAGGTCAAGGGGGACAATACAAGTACTGAATTTTGCATTTTCTGTATTTCTGATACCCAGTCAAATAATTGTCCCAATGAGTCCCCAAAATGTATTGGCTGTATCTCCATGAAACCATCATCAAATTACAAAATTCTTGATTTCACATGTAGCCTTTAACAAGACCTCTCTTACATACACCAACATATTGGCTCTGTTTGGCCTTGTTGTGATGCTATGTGATCATGAAGCAGAAAGTGCAAAACATTAGGACAATTTTTTGAGTCACTGTATGTTGCATAGCTCACTGGCAAGGGATCCTTGGATTTCCTCTTAGGATTTCCCCCTTGCGACTTTGGCAACCAAGTTCAGCAAGTACTACAGGGGTTTCCCTTACACACTGGATTTTGGAAAGATATCCAGTAGGGGCTTGAGAGTGTCAGTTCTGAATGTGGATCAAGGACTTAGAGGCAGAAGACATATGCATCACTAAGTTGATTATCTGAATGGAGAATACATACATGAAACTAGCTATTTATATAGGAAACAGAGAGGCCATAAAGTATACAACAGAGTTGCATAATGCATGGAAACTAGACTGAGAAATGTAAAACTAAATAAGTGAAGCACAGGGGGTGGGAATACAGTGACTCACAAAACTGGTCCAATGTTTGGCACTTTTCACTTGCTCCGAATTTTATGAACCAAATAAAAATGTATAAAATCTGAGAATATTTTCACAGATATATCTACATCTCAGCTTTCGATTGGTTTCCTCATATTTATTTAATAATCTTTATTGGTTGAGATATTGCAATTTTTGACAGTGACTCATTGGACCAGTTTTGTTGC
>QFEC01004183.1:8403-19057 GCA_003316585.1 Gomphus bonarii
GAGCTGACTATGGAATCGAGAGATGTTAGAGTGGGAAAAAGATGAAGAAGTTGTGTTCAGAAGGAAGGTTCCGCGATAGGTTCCGATGCTACCTTATGATGTAGAAGCAGGGCGTTTGTGGGTCCCGGTTGCGTTTAGCGGTGGCGAGATTTTTCCCTTGCCTTCGTCGACACATAACCACTTTCTTGTCATGCTCGACGTACGAGCGTAACACGTCACTGAAATCTCAGCTTGTGTCCCTGCACACGACATGATTATCCCACCGAGTCGGAGTAATATCAAGCTCCTCAAGTTACCTCTAAAAGGATTGGCCGAGCATGGCATTTCGCTGACTTTATAGGCTTTGTATGTACGACAATAGACTCCATCACTTTTGGCATTCCACGTTGTCCAATGGCACCCAAGTCGGCTTGTCTCGCCGTCTTAGTGAGCTGGCATTTATAACTGCAGAATCATCGTGAATAAGGAGTAAATAATGGACATTCTGCATCTTCTGCCTATTCAGCTGACTAGAATGAACTGCGCGGACAGACCCTTTGACGTCAACCGTCATTTATGGCAGCGAGTTGGTCCTCATGCATTTGGCTGAATCTCAATGGGAGGACGTAGTAGTGACTTAGAACCAAATTCTGAAGGATAACTCAATTCTCTAACTGCCAAATCACGTCATTATGTGCCCTGTAATCATCGATCTTCTGCATACTTATGAATATATACATTATGGTTGGCCATAATGAGTTTGGGGTTCAGCAAACATATATATTATTATTGGCTGTAGTAACACCGGGAGATCAGGGGAGCATTTTAAGATTTCTGTAAGGACTCGGATACTTGTAGGCAGCACACAATCGTGTCAAGCAACGAACTACTCTTCACACCCCAGAATTTTGTGGTATCCACCGTCACTTTAGGTGATGATAAGAAGTCACGTAAATTACACAACAGGTAGGATTTGAACTTAGCTCATAAACATTTCCTACGCTCCGGAATAAATCTCAGATTGTGGATCTGGATGACACTGGACCTCTGAAAACTCAACAACGCGTTTAACCGCTGCATAGACAAACTACGGATATAAAGCCCAATTGCGAACTCCGTGGCCTATACAGCAACCCCATTTCCTCTGCCGTCGGGTGGTATCATATATACTCAAAATCGAGGGGACGACGTCGTCATAAATTTAAATCCGAAATGATTGCCAACATCCACCGAAGCCATGTGAATCATATACAAATGAGGGTGCTCTCGCCCCAACACGGTTTCCATTCGATAATTATGTGAAAACCGAGTATTAATCGATACTACAATACAACAGGGAGCACCCTACAGCCTCCCTCTATACAACCGCCGTAAGATAGCTCGTTTAAGCTAACCGGAAGCGCAACGCAGGGCTGGCGATAAATATTCTCAACGTCCGCAGCCGCATCCAAGGCCTTTCTCCGTTTCCACGCGGCGCTGCAGGTCAGAATGGACCATCTAGGGGGAGTCCGAGGTAGTACCGCAACTCTCTCTGAATCGTGCATCGGGCAAGAAACCTTTCAGGAGGAACGTACCCGTACTCGCACTATCCGTTCCGTTCCCTTATGGTGAAGTGCCTTGGGGAAACATCACATCACATTCCATCATCATCACCCAACACCAAAGGCAACAACAACGAAAAGAGAGAGAAAAAGAGAAAGTTCGGCGTGTGTGCATACTGACCTTGACGATTGACTTCCTTTGACGGACAGCCATCTCAAGTAAAGTGATAGACGGCTCCGCAGGTTCAGAGTTCTAGCCAAAAAAAAAAGAAGAATAAAAGGAAGAAAGGAATGAAACTAAGGCCTGCAAGCTCATGAGGAAACGCTTGACGACAACGGACACAGCGAACGTTCACCTCTGCTGTAAAGCTTCGCTATTCCCTCGGTTTTGGTCTAGACCGTGATCCAGCAAACCACGCCAGGATATACTTCAAACACACAACCTAGTAAAATAAAAAGCGAATTCGAAGGGCACGACATACATACAAGCAGCACACAACGAGGAACACTCCAGGAGGTCCCTGCTTGCATAGTCGCTGCTTAAACGGACAGCCACTATGCGACATCAGGAAAATTAGAAAAATACTTATCATCCTGAGCAAATTGACTGCCTCAATCCACCTATTTCAGCATTTCAAGTCGCTCTAAGCCTGTATTAAACGGATTAAGTTGTAAAATAAGTAAAATTTACCACAAGTAAGGGTCTTCCGATGAAATTGGCTTATTTTTGACTTATTTGTACTTATTCAACAATAAGCGTGCTAAGCACAAATTAAGAACTTTTCCGGTTTTCCTGATGTACATTCTCCGCCGTAGCAAGATACGGATCGATCCCTTGGATATCACGGTTAAGCAAGCAGCATCAAGATGCTACCGGAATACCGACATATATTATTGCCTGCCTTCAGAGCGTATATTGCAGGTATAAGCGATCGGGTGGAGTTTCTGGAACTCTGGGGATAACTAGTCCCAAACTTGAATCCCAACTCACCCACAACCTCCAAAACCACTGTCGGGATCATCATCATAATAAAAGTAAAATTCAATTGCAAAGGTTCACGGCAATGATTTCCACACGCGAAGCACATCATTAAATCCCGTCATCCGGAACTTGGGGCTTGATCGGGATCAGAGATCAAAAACGGTTATCTCGCATAGATTCGGATGAGATATGTGATATACCGAAGAGTTTGAGTATAGACCGCTTGACGGTTGAGGGCATCAAATGATCCGGTGCATCTTTTAGGAACTGGAAGCAATTAGTCAACCGTAGCGTGAGCTTATCCTAGCAGGCGAGTCGAATAGTTTGGCTGAATAATTTTCTTGGGGACACTGGCAGCAGCGGTAAACTTGCAAAAACGAGAGTATGTTATTTCTCATACGATGTAACGGACTATGGAAATTAATCTTTAGAAATAATAAGGCATCAATGTAACCAATGGCGTATAAGGCCATGTTGAATCTAACTCCCTGTTCAAACAGACGATCTTGGGGTACGACATGGTACTAATTAAATGGCTAGACTATTATGAGGATATGGGTTGTCACCAATAAACCATACTCAAGCACTGAAGCTTACGAAGCTCTTAGGAAAGTACTAGTACCCATTACACTGAAATGTTTGGATAGCCAGATATCTCTACGTAGATACTCAAAGATACGCGCCCGGGTCCCGAATCACGTGAGAAACGCGAACGCGACAAAAGCCAAGGCCCAATGTAATAGGGGAATACAATAATACAATACAAGAGTACAGAGCGATATAATTATTTTGTTGCACTCGAGAACTGTAAAACAGATGAGCAACAGGAGAAAACAAGGAAGAAAGACGACGCACTTTGGTCACCGACTTGGTGCCCTCTGAGATGGCGTGCTTAGAAAGTTCACCGGGAAGAATCAACCGAACACTTGTTTGAATTTCACGCGACGAAATGGTCGATTTCTTCGAGTACGAAGCAAGTTCTGCGAGAACATGAGCTTGATGAAAAGCACACGGAGAAGCACGTACTGGATGCCTCGCCGGCAATGCGCTCGAAAATATCGTTGACAAACGAGTTCAGAATGGCCATGGCCTTGTTCGAGATACCCGTGTCTGGGTGGACCTGCTTGAGGACTGCAGTGCGGTCAGCGAGCTTGACAATAAGATAAAACGAAAGTAGGACAGACCCTTGTAGATGTAAGACGAGTAAGTCTCCTTGCGGACCTTCTTGCGCTTTTTCTTCTCGCCGTCAGCAGCAGGCGCTGTCTTTTTGGATGTCTTTTTAGCAGCGGCAGGTGCCTTGGAGGCAGACGGTTGCTTCGTCGCGGTGGACGAGGCGGGGGCTTTGCCGGCAGTGGAAACGGGTTTGGGTGCCATTGGGAATAAGTTTGAGTGCGATGGACGTAGTTGGAGAGTTCGAACGGGCAGACAACGCCCGGGAGGCGTATCTTATATTCAGCATGTTTATTGATGTTTATGCGGCACGTGACCTGGAACTACGACGTGGATATGAACCTTATTTCATTTCCCCTCGCACGGGCCATACGCGTCGTATAATAGTCCCTGGTCGCGCGTCTCCTCGCCAACTCTACTCTTTCGCCACCTCGTCATCAAGCTCTCTTCAAGAACTCAAAAAAATCACAATGGTGTGTCCGTATTACTCTTCGTGCTGACTTTGTCTCATCGACGTGCAGTCTGGAAAAGGTGGAAAATCTGGTGCCAAGGGCGGCAAGGCTGGCGGTGACGGGGGCAAGACCATGTCTCGTTCCGCGCGTGCTGGTCTGCAGTTCCCTGTCGGCCGTATCCACCGTATGCTCAAGAAGGGCAACTACGCACAGCGCGTCGGCGCTGGCGCACCTGGTAAGGTGTTGTGTCCTTGCCGCACAACGCCTCTAACGTGCTACTTAGTATATCTCGCCGCTGTACTCGAATACCTGGCTGCTGAAATCCTCGAGCTCGCCGGGAATGCGGCGCGTGACAACAAAAAGCAACGTATTGTGCCTCGCCACCTTCAGCTCGCCATCCGCAATGACGAGGAGCTGAACAAGCTTCTCGGCCATGTCGTTATTTCGCAGGGTGGTGTCGTACCCTTCATCCAACCCGAGGTACGTCCGCTTCACTTCGCTTTATATCTCGATGTCTCATTTGTTCTATCAGCTGTTACCATCAAAGACAGCAAAGGGAAAGAAGGAAGGCACATCGCAGGACGTCTAGATTCTACTTCCTACTTTTGCTTCATTAATTGCCTGTATTCGTGTAATCTTATTGTACTCTTGAATTACTCACGACTTGTCTCGCTGTGCATGAAGCTAAGAGAAATGTAGTTCGTTACGCCTTAGTGTTATGGTAGACTATCTTAGTGTTTAGTGCATGCCAATATGAGTAGGAACATGCATGCGTGGTTACCTTGCCTTCAAGGCAATCCACAGTGCCGCTTTAATTTCGCTCTAATAGTACTGCAATGCTATGGTAGGCAGGTTCCAGAGTGTCTGTGAGGTCATTGGGGATAGCTCGAGAGCATCACCGTAACGCCTTTAATAACATCTCAAACAAGACTAGGTTTCGTAGGTGAGTCGACCGACCGACCTCCTGCTGTATACCTTTTCTCGATTGACCACAAGGGCAACAGCCGGTACTGACTCATCGAGTTTCCTGAGAGGTACTTGAATGTTGGAATATGTCGATCGGCATTGTTGGCCGTGTTACATTAGTCACACCTGATTATGTAATTCCTCATCTGTTTTGCAACTCTACCTTCGCTCAAGTCAAACGGCTTGATTTTCCACTGTCCTCGATCAGCACAACCGTAATTTCAACATTGAAATGCTGTTAGTCCCTAGTTTTTCTGAGTTCTGTGAGCAGGACCATGGTCCGTATGTTAAGCTTTATAAATCTTGATACTAATCTTGCTACTACGCGTTCGTCTCTGTGCTTCTTGATCATCAATTCCTCCCTTAGGTCTCAGCATAATATACTAAATATAATATACTCAACGCTGTCCGCTTGGTTATCAAACGGTTCAAAGCAGGTCCAAATCTCAAAAACACATATCTATTCAACTCGAGAGGAACACTATTTGATTTATTGAGTAGCATCCAGCTTTGCGTATGCTTTCTGTACGCTGTGCAATCCCTTTATTCTCTCGATATACGCTTCTAGCTTGGGGAACTTAGTTAGCTCCAACTTGGGGTATTTATGGGCAATTAACCCTGGTGAGCAGCAGTTAGCCAACGTCAAGCCTTTTTTTTTCTAAACGAGAAACGCACAAGGGTAATGTGCCATATCTAGAATTACACGAGACAGGGGTGAGAAGGGAATAACCCACTACTGTCACATAAATTCCACATACCGACAATAGTGAATCGCTTCAGACACAGCCAGTCGCCCTCCTGTTCAAGACGCTTTTCGAGCACATCAAAAATCCTGTACGACTCGTTTTGGTACCGTTCGATGACCGAAGGGTGCAAGTCCTTGACGGGATGCTGATTGATGAACCAGCTCGCCTGACCCATCGTCGGACCAAGGCCAGACACCTAGATATAATGTATATTAAACGCGTTTAGCGTCGGTCATGTCGTAGGCCGCGACACGACTCTTGCCTGGTAAAACACCCATTCCCAAACTTCAGCCTTGTCGTTGAGATTGTCGCCGAAGAATTTCCCGGTCTTGTCGAACCGCTCTGTGAGGTAGAGCAGGATCGCCCCCGACTCCCATACGACCTTGTCGTCGTTGGTGTGGTCGATGATGGCGGGGATCCGGCCGTTGCTGGTAATGGGGAATGGCACCATTTAGCTTCACAGGGACATATATCGTGTTTCAGATATACGTACGGGTTGATCTTTAAGAATTCAGGATTCTTCACCCCTTGTGGGCCATCACCTAATTCCTAATACAAATAGTCAACATCCAGCATCGTCTCCTCATTCGAAGAATTCATGCCCACCTTGTTGACGAGCGTATACTCAACACCGAGTTCTTCGAGGAGGATCGCGACTTTTGGAGGGTTGGGTGCACGGCCATGCGCGAACAGTGTAATCTGGGGGGCCATGGTCCTTCAAGTAATATTGTGAGAAAACAAACAAAAGACATGGAATCCCGTTGGTTTATATACACTTCCACTGAGGGGTTTGCACAATATCAAAGGAGAACGGCAAAGGTCCCATCAGTGCTTACGACGCTGCCTCTCTTCCATGAGTCAATGGTCACCCAGAGAGACGTGTACGGCGCCTGATATACTCGAATTCAATTGGCTAGAGTCCACTCTGTCAGCATTACCCTAAATATCGGGTTGGTAAGACATAAGATGCGCGATGGCGATAGGAGGTCGAGAAATAATCCTAATATGGCACTGCTCCCGCCCGCTCAGATATGTGTAGCACGGAAAAAAAAATGCTGGGAATAGTAATGGTACTAGAGTAATTACTGTACTATATCTGAGTTCTAATAGATAAGCATCCATGTGGATGCTTCTTATGCTCCGCCATCTGTGTATGAGTCTGGCACAGTCCTGCTGTGTCATATGAGTACGAGTCTGTGTTTGAGTATGTCAACACAACCTTTATTACTTGAACAAAAAACACCAGTATCTCCATGAGTTTCAAGCGGTTTTCTTTTCTTTTCTTTTTTTTGGCGAAGAAAAACGCAAAGCAGGACCCCAATCTCGAGTAAATAATTACTGTACAAAGCAATGATGTATGCTTCTCGGCTCGTTAGACGCTGATCGGCGGCTCCTGCCGTTTTTAGGCATACTTCGAGTCATAGAGCGGAGCTTGTGGAAAAGCAATCAACGTGATTGGTGGTATTAATACAAAGACGCGAGTACTACGTATTGTGAAGATCAAGCCTGCACATGAGGCTTATATGTGTGATATTTCAGTTCAATCACTTCTACTATTTCATCCTTCCATCTCACTACGAAGCACACATCA
Organism: Gomphus bonarii; assembly: GCA_003316585.1. Lineage (NCBI taxonomy): Eukaryota > Fungi > Basidiomycota > Agaricomycetes > Gomphales > Gomphaceae > Gomphus > Gomphus bonarii. The sequence continues at coordinate 15,831 of QFEC01004183.1, forward strand.
CTATCTACGGGCGCGAGTGGACATGAAGCGTACTGGGGTGGCTATGCCGTGAGAAGTGCCTCATTCGGTGTGGCCTGACCGAATGGGCGGTGATACTCAAAATTTATTCATTTCTTTTGTTCAGGCAGAAACTATAAGTAGTAGACATTGATTCCACCTCACTTCAGTCTTCCACATAGTTGACTGAAGTGAGTATTAGATCCAGCTCTTCTATTTCTATACCAAAGACTTACCTTCATGTTATTGAAGTTTATCTGTGCATAGGTAGTCATTCTTGTATAAAAAAGAGTCTTCCACATAGTTGACTGAATTTATCTGCACATAGTTTTAACAAGTTATGGGTTCCAACTGTAACTAAACAAACAGTACAGACAAACCTTGAAATTGATCTCTATACAAGATATAAAACCCTGACCTTTGAACATCTAGACAAGATGCCTGATTTGTTCAAAGTGATATGATATGACAAGTTGGAAAGACTTGATGAGACTGGTTTCAACTGGAATTTTTGGAAAACAAGGATGATTTATTATCTAAAAAGGGCAAGAATATGGCCCTACATATCAAGAACAAACACCAAACCCTCCAACTCAGACCTCATTGCACTAGCCACTTGGGAAGAGATTGATTCCCAGGTGGTTTCTACCATCTTAATAAGCATATCCCCAAACATGTAGGCCAGCTTAGACTGCTCCTCATTACAAGCAGTGTGGGACAGTTTAATGAGCTGATTCACACAAATTGACCCTGTTGCACAAAACCTAGCTTAAGACCAATTATTCTCAAAGAAGTTCATTGAGGGTGGAACAGAGACCTTACCAGCACATATATCTGCTCTCCAGAAGTCAAGGGAGGACTGTGGAGGACTAGGTGTAAGCATATCAGATGCAAGATTTGCTGGAGTTCTTACTCTGTCAATGCCATCTCCATCATGGGACCCAGTGATAGGATCACTGTAAGGGCAACCTATGTGGGTACTGATTTTGGCAACTGCTGGGAGCTAAGACAGCAGGATGCCACCCAGCCCAGCCCTTCTCCCTAGGCCTGACCCAGGGACTCTAACCCCAAGCCTACCCACAATTGTAACTAGACACTGGTAGGGAGGTCCAGAAGTAAATATATAAAGGTCAAGGTAGCTAGATACATGCAAGCTACTTACCTGGTAGAGAGGTCCAGAAGAGAAAGTTACTAACGACCCCCTTACATAAGCAGTGACTGTATAGCTACTGCAACTGTGACATAACAAATATGTCACAACTAGCAAAGAAGACAAAAGAGTGACAAGATTAAGAGCATAAGAATGTGGGGAAAAGTTGCAATAAAATTGATTTTTCAGTTCACAGAAAAACAGTCAAAGATCAACAACAGCTCAGTTGTTCTTTTTACATTATTTACACTAAATACTGTACAAATAGGGGACAAAGAAAAATAATGAGACATGGATACATGAGGGGATGATATGTACATGACACCATACATGAAAAATATTTATACAGGGATTGGGGAAAGAAAAGGACAATAAAACATAATAGTGTACATACTAGAAACCTAATGTTCAAAAACTAAATGTTTTTTGTAAGGCTGGTGGCTGGCCAGGCTTGTGCCAGTCTTACAAAAATACATGAACGTTCAGGTGCCTATATTCATCCTAATCAGGAAAATGATGAATAGCGGATTTTATGATGATTGGATTTGGTAGGAATTAACACAGCAGGTGTATTGAGATATTTTGAATAGGTCTTGAAGAATAGAAGTGGATAGGATCAAGAGTAATGGATGGAGAGGTACTTTGATAATTTAGTGCCCATAAGCGCCCATAAATGCCTCCATGTGAGCGCTTCGCTTAGAGTGTACACCATGGCAAAATAATAATTGATGTTGTATATGGCATTGGAAAAATACGGAAAAATGCCAAAAAAAATCATTTTGAACTATCTTGAGCATCATATTGTAGTCAGTAGCCATATAGGCTGATAATCATCAAAAAAATGCACAAATACATGCATGTACACATACACATGCATGCCAAATAGGTCAGATCCACCCGATAACAGCATGGAAAGTTGGTATTGGATAATCTTGAACAATTAGCTCATAATCATCTCATAAAATTCGTGAGTTTCATAAAAATTGTCAAAAAATAGTATTGTGGCTCAACAAAGAGAAGGGATTACAGTAATGGGGTGAAGGAGGAGAATAAGGGAATGATTAGAGAAGTAATAGAAGTAAAAGGAATAAGGAAAACAAGGGAGTAAGGGGAAGAAAAGGAAGGGAAAAGGAATAAACTGGTCATCCCCTGACAATCACTTGGTGGCATGCTGGGTCCTAGGCTGGTTATTTCACATCTTCAGACCAACAAAAAAAGAAACCAATGTAGTGTTCCAGACTGGTGCAAAGACCTCAGTGATGGGAAAACAGGTCACATGAAAGCAAGATGCTGGGGAAAAGATGGCAGTCAAGAGGGTCAGTACCTGGAGTGTGTTAAGTGCATGCACAGACACCCTTGGTTTTGTTGGGTTTCTGACTAGATATCTTGGGATGTATTTATGACTATTTTAGGGAATTCATTTTGAAGGAAAAAGTCGAGATTCGGGCTTCTCAGTGAGCTAACTATTGTGCATGACATGTGAATCTGCGCACGCCTGGCAGAGTTTGAAATGCTCCAAACCTTCGGGTAGGAGGAAATAAATGATTTGGGGAGGTTCTAGCTACTAGAAAACAACAATAATAGGTAGAAAAGATACCTATTCTTCAATATATCAACGAGGGACTGATCCTGGTGCGATATCTGTGACTGGGAGGCTAGCAGAATAAAAGAGAACAATATTTCTAGATATTGTCTCAGTGAAGGGATAGAGCTAGAATTCCTTGTTGTATAGTGTCAAAACGTCATAGCTTTGTACAAGTAAACTAATAGAAATCATTTGCAATGATTTGAAATGGTTGGAAATAGAAACAGGGGTCAGGGGAAGAAGTTTGATCCCCTGTCAGCTTGGTCATGATGAAAATGAATAGAAATGCCTTCCTATGATCCTGGATACTGTTGGGAATTTTTCTCGTGACTAACTAGCTAATAGAAATATGGTTAATGAGTCATGGACACTAGGGAATTGGAAGTACAATAGGGGGGAATTAATTCTCCTGTAAGCATTGGAAATTCAATATAAAAAATATTACATATCCAAAAGTTGGATATATTCGCCATGATTCGTTTAGAATATCTTGAT
>QFEC01004193.1:0-18691 GCA_003316585.1 Gomphus bonarii
TTGGCCATCAGATTGTGGGTGGTAGGCTGTGGAGGCAGCAACCTTGATACCCAGGAGCTTGTTTAATTCTTGCATGAATTGGGAGATCAATTGGGTGCCATGGTCACTGATGACTTCCTCTGGTAGTCCATGGAGCTTCCAAACATGGTCATGGAAAAGTCTGGCAATTCCTACTGAGTCCATGTCCAATGTGGTGGGAATGATGTGTGCATGCTTGGAGAGGTGATCTACAGTGATGAGAAGGGCATTGTAGCCACAACTGGCAGGTAGTTCTGTGATTAGATCAACAGTGATAACTTGCCATCTGCGGTCTGGAATATGATTGGGGAGTTTGCCAACAGGGGAGGTTGGGAAGGTTTTGGTCCTATTGCAGAGGTCACAGGCTTTTACATATTTGGCAATATACCATCCCATTCCAGGCCACCAGTAGTTCCAAGACACAAGTTCAGTTGTCTTCCAGTGACCAGGATGACCAGTGGTACTTGCATCATGGTGTGCCTTGACATTGTCATGCCGTAGCTTGGAGTTGAGAGGGACATATACCTTGCCATGGTAAAGAATAAGACTGTTCTTTTCTGACCACTCTTCTCCTCAAATATTTCCAGATGACCCAAGTTCTTTGAGAGCCTTTACAACCTTCTCATCTCAGTCTCTGCAGTCCCTGACTCTGTCAAGAAACTTGTCAGCCTCGCCGTTTACCAGTTGTGCACCTGTGGCATTAATGTGGAACATGTTAGGTTGGAGTAGAATCTGGTTTTGATTATCTTCCTCCCCCCACTTATGATCTACCCATCTTGAGAGAATGTAAACTCTTCATCTTGGATTTTGCTAAGAAGCTATGACAATGTTCAGGGATTTCCTCATGAATTTCCAGACAGAGGTAGAAATTTATGGTAATTTCTAACTAGAGACTAGGGAGATATCACAAGCCTGAAGTTATGGTAAAAGAAATTACAATGACTAGGAGAAAAGGAAGTATAAGTGGTAGGTGGTGTGGTGGAACGTGATTTTCCAAAAGGAGGACACACTAGCTGGAGGAATATTAGTTGCACAAGTTCACAATTAGACGGGGATCAAGAGGGAATTCATATGCAGAAGGGATGTATCGATGTATCTATCACAAGGACTGTGTTTGACAGTATAGATCATAAAAAAATGGCAACACCAACGACAGCCCGTTAAGGGCTCCCACATAGAATTCACATTAGCAAACGTATGCAGTCTCTTATGCCACTCTGCTGATAGTCGTCCCTTGAATGTTGGTCCATCCCCCCCATACACCAGTTTTCGGATTTCTAACGTTGATATACATAACGGAGTTCGTTCCGACGCCCATCACCGACAATGCCCCTGGAGAGTGAGTGACGGGTGTTGGGCGGTGCACGAACTTCCCCTTGAGATTTTCCCACGCTTCACTCCAAGATTTTCCGTCCCAAGCCTTGTGATACACTGCACAATCCAATCCCAGCCCAATCAGGTCGATCCTCCCCGGTCCCCAAGATACAGCATCAATGGTTTGAAGGAGCCCATTAATCGTCTCAAAGGACTGAGTTTCATTATCTATGTCACAGCGCACTGTGAGTAGAGCCTCCCTTGGTATTTATCAGAAGGCAAACGGAAACTCACGCCATGATACGTGATTGACCTTGCCAGATGGGTCGATACCAAAAACGTCATAGAAGCCTGCCTGATGTGAAACCGCGGATGGAGTCCCAGCCCAAATGCCGGGAAGTTGTGTAGGGGGAGCCCAGCCGGTGCTCTCAGTCCAACGATAATTGGAAAGACGACCATCCATGAGTCCAACGGCAAAGACAGAGACTTCCTTTTCACCAGTGCTGACGGCAGCGGGCGTATGCAAGAATACACCGCCAAGCCTCTCAAATGGGGTATGATTATGACCGTCATAGGAATTGTGATACAATGCGCGGTCGGTGCCAATGTGGAAGATGTGTAAAGTACCTTTACTATTGGCGACAGCGGGTGGGCCGAGGAGTGGCCCTCCAAGGTTCTTCCAGGGTTTGAGGCCATGTCCGAGCAAGAAGTTGAAAACGGAGTGGTGGAGGGCATGATTAGTGTCGAGCATGAATATATCTGCCTCTCCATCTACGCGTTTGATGGTGACAGGGTCTCCCACCCAAGTCCCACCAACATGAGCCAAACCAGTCCATTTGATGTCGGGGTTCCCTTCGTCCTTGTATCTCCGGAAGAGTGCATGGTCGACGCCGAGACTAAAAGCCGCCATGTGTTTTGGTATAACCGAGACCATGATGATGGACGATATACTGTGAACTTTCAGGGGGATTTGGGTATGAAACAACAGCACTATGGATGGAGTCGCTGTGAGAGGTGCGATCTAGACAAGGCGCAGAAACTATTATTTATGTGGACAGATAGCACAACAGTTTGTCCATCCTATCTGTTTCATTAAAGGCGGGATAATTGCCAGGTCTGCTAGGCGCAAGAGTTTCGACAGAGAGATTATTCATATCAAATATGTGCTGTCCAAATGCAACATCATATAGAGTTGGGCAAGCAATATAAAGGCTACTGGCACCATATAGGCTACAGTGTGAATATTGCTGTTATCATTCAGTATCTTACAGTTGACGTTACAGTACCTGACAGTGGCCTGAGATTCTGTAGGCTGAGATGTCAATGCAGTAGTTGCTAGGGAATGATGGGAGTTGGTGTATATCGAATATCGGAAGGATTCGACAAGTTTTCGAGATGAGCGATGGTTGTCTCTGTCGCTACTGAGTAATGGTAATCCCTCACCTTTCCTATAGGGTCGCTGCCATGGTAAGTCACAAGAAGTCCATTGACACATCATATAATCTTCGAGTAAACATATTATTGACGGAATGTGCGACCCCTAAGCAGCAGCAAGGATCTCGACGCGGGATTATCAAATTATTGATCACACACAACCCCCGAAACGTGAAGCCTTCAGAGGACGTCATGGGTCTGGAAAATGGAGGTAAAATACCATCGTCGGCTGTGGGGAAGAAGTGTACGGATTCGGGGTAAAATCAGCCTAGGTGATCAGATGGAATTACAGGAGGTTCACATATATGTCTTATGTGTTGAATGTAGCTCCTAATCCCTGTGTGTTGTTCAGTGTATGTGCCCTTATTATGTAATTAAACATACCATTAATCCCTGGAGACTGTGTGAATCCACTTTTTGATAGTGGATTCACCATATGTTCTCCAGTGTCTGACTCATTCTTCGGTAATCTAAGCCTTAGCATTCTCCTCCAACATAATGTCCTATTTTTTGGATAGTGCCTGATGGGTGCAAATTCCCTGCTACCACAGCTTTGCATTGTTACTTGCTTTGCCCACCCTAGCAGGAACTTACTTAATGTTCATAGAGCAGGCTTGAGGATTGCTAGACATGAAAAACTATGACATACCTTGGCTGGTAACATATGGAAAGCCAGAGTGTGTTGAATAGAATAATAAAAATCTGCAGTTAAGCAAGAAAAATAGTAAAAATAAATTTTACACATCAGACTTGAGTGTGTGATGGGAAAAATTGTCAGAAGCGACGGGATATATTCCTGATCCTGGAATCGGGTTCTGCTCCTATCAAATCTGAATTTGTTATTGAATTGATGTGCTACAATTACATATGGTATAAGACAATCATGACTTGAAGATTCATGGTCAGTGAGTTACTATTGCACTTTTCAACGTGCACACCAGGGCTACTGATCCTCCGCCTCGGTGGTCAGGGGGTGAGCGGCACCAATGGGAAGCTGCATGTACCTTACGGAAGGATCCCTGTTCGAATGTGAACACGGAATGTTAACTTTGAAAATGAGAGTTATTACCACATGTCTGTACGAAGGCTGAGACCATGTTTCACTTCACACGCTTGATGAACATCGTAGGACCACTCGTGATAGTCATACCATGTGGTTTCGTCCAGCCACTGGGGGTCGGGATCGAATGACATCCGAATTCTGGGGGTGAGTTCTGGTGCTCTGGAGTTCCCGATAATCGAAGCATCGCTGTTGGTAAAGAAATACACAATGGGTTTCTCCACCTCGACATGTGCGCTTGAATCCCACTCAAATATCACAGGATGTCCATCATAATCCATGAATCCCTCGAGAGTCAAATGAGTGAGCCAAATCCGATCAACGCTAATGACTGTTTCATGCCAATAATCAATACTCGCTTCAGCGATTACAAAGGTACAGAGGCGCTCACCAAGTCTCAGTTCATGAGACAAAACAGAGAGACCCTGACGTTCAATGATGGAGCTAGCCTTGTGTTGCAGCACTTTCCATGCATGTGTCTGATCAAGATTAGTGTATGCCAAGCCAATACTTAGCAACGCATTCCCGCCAGTAGTGAGAGGACGTAGTCTATATACACTCAGGAATTCATGATTAGACCGAACCAAACTTAGAAACGAACTTGCCTTCGTCGTTGGAAAACGTTTCCTGCTTTGCTAGATATAACTTCTGGGTGTGTATATTCAAGCTTCTTCCCGCCACTTTCAAACCGAAGACGCTCATTACCGTTCCAGGAGACTGTCCCAGACTGTCCTTGCATAAGATGGTGAATATTGTCGACAACAACAAACTGATTGGTTTCATCCATGTAGCCAACGTCCCCCAAGGCGAGCTTATCAATGCGATGGAAACGCTGCGAACTCGGTGCTAGCCAGCCTTGCTCGAAAAATGCAGCCCCGAGCATTGGAAGGGTGATTTCTTCGTACCGACATCGGAGAATGTCCACGAGGTTGATAGTGCTTCGCCTCCACGCAGGGGAATCAAACATCCTATATGCCATCGACACGGCGGGATGGAAATTATAGTCTGGGAGACTCCTGTGGCACCTGTAGCATCTTAAGTCTTAAACTAGGAAAGCAATGCTCATGGTAACTTATACTTACTTTGGAAGGTATTTTGACAGACTCTCAAGAACAATACTAGCCATCTAGGGTGATCAACGATCATGATTGAGGTCAATAAAATTTGGCCAATACGGATAACCTACCCGATCCGGGTCCCCACCTTCATCTGATAATTCTCCACCATATAGCAGTTTGTATTGGGGTCGACCGTGGCCTGATTGTATGATAACGTAGAGATCATCATACTAGGGAATGTCAAGAAGGGAAATAAATGAAACAATAAATATTCACTACCAGAGAGAAACTATAATAAACGGGTATAAATGGTTCCGACTGTTGAAATTCTGCCAATGCCTGAATACTGTCACCAAATAATTTTATAAGCAAATGAGACTCGCATACCAGAATTGATGTTCGCTGCTCCAACAGGTGAATCGGTGAGACACAACCTCATGCATGCAACGACGAACCATATCACAATATCCATACAGCAACTCGACGGGGTTTGACGACACCGTCCGTCCGACCCAACTTCTTAAATCCTGAAGGTGTTCGCTTGGCATGTGATATACCTGGAAAGGGATGCTGGACGTGGGTCTACTCGCTCCGACGATCTGCAATATTGATGGATCCCTGCGAAAATCATCAACTTGACGTTCTTATCAGCCAATCAGGGCTCACATAATTCCTCTGCGCAAAGTGACGTCTTTTCTAAACTACACTATGCTGAAAAGGGAGTGGAATTTGAAATAAAGGGTCACATACGAGCTTTGCCACCCATTGGGACGACTTGGCATGGTAAGTTTTCACCAAAACTATCCGATTGTCGTAGCGTTTTGCTTTATGCAGCTTGACTGAAACAGTATTCCAGCACCAGTCCCCTCGAGAGTCTTGAAACTGTAGGTTGACGCAATATTGTCTGATCGTTTCAAGGAGGTTGATGTCATCACGCGTGTAGGTGCGTAGCTACAATTGCGATTCAGTGCATGGGACCTGGGGTAATCATAACGATACGTGCATCGGGGTCATCCATTGGACTCAAGGACATTCGCATAGGCTGAACAATAGTGTCTTCAAGAGCATATGCTATGAGGAGGGAGACAATGACTTTGCTGTCACAACACTTACTGATGTTGTTCTGTATGTTCACACTTCCCTTGGAACCTGTAACATAAAATGTGACCTAGTTCAACTCTCCGAGCTTGTCTAAGTGGTAAACAAGCGGGCTCACAGATTTGGCTCTCTTGTATTCTGAAATTTATGAACGGCGGCGAAATTGAATTTGCTTTTGAGAGGAGGGTGTGTATTAGGAAATTTTGTAGACTCAGTCAGTGCGTACCTAGACGTCTTTCCCGGTTGTTTACAATTGTCTCCTTCGTTCGAGGAATGACGGTGCTACTGCTGCCCTTATCATCTACAATTCTATGCCATTTCTCCGGTACGTGATAATGTTCGGCAAGGATAGATGTATTCTCCCTTTGGAATTCAGAATCACTAATCCTGTTCCATTCATCTGTCACACCCTCCGCCGAATAACAGACACCGGAACCTTCCTCTGCAGCGCCAGGTGGTCCACTCTTCGTCAACTGCGACTATCCTTCGATGAGTGCTTGCGTGATACCATTAACCGATCTACTCACTAGAATTGACCTCTGCGCGTTCCACAACCTCATCTCCAGGGTTGTAATCTCAAACTCACGATCTGTTTCAGTGAACAGAGCTATGATGGGTGATAAAGCGACATGTCGCTTTACAATCTTGAAAACATCCTGTAAAATCCTGTTATACAAATACGAAAATTTAGTATTATAATGCAAAATGACAAGGAGCGAACACCTACGCTTCAAAGTTATCGAGCTCTATCTTCAAAAGAGGTGGCATCTTGTCCCATCTACCTTGGATGTTTTCGGCAATGTTAATGAGATACTCTGCGACCATGCGAGATAAATTTTGTAGCCTTGTTTTTTTTCTTTTCGACGTCTACCAGCCACAATCCAGTCCGTCAGCACTCGCCAGATCCCTTTGGGTACATACCTGAGCTGTCTGCATGGTCTGGATCGCAAGTGCCAAGGCATTACCGAGCTCGGGAGCATTTGTGGTTTTATCTGATAAGCGGAGCATATGAGTTGTAACGTCCATCTTACAACGGCGGAAAGATTGGAAGGGTTTGAGCCTCAGTGTGGTGTTATATGAGTTCAGGAAGGGCTGTACCGTGAGAATAGCCGAAACACAGCATCGTGTCAAGCTTCCAGTGCAATGCTGGATCTTCCGTGTCACACTCACCAAGCAAGTTTGGGATGAAACTCTAAAGCTTAGATGTGGTGAGTTTACAACAAATTATCGCTCAGATGCCCCTGGAGGCAGTGTGAAGACTCAAGAGAGAAGGTTAACAGTGTTGAAGGTGGAATAAGTCCACATTCACTATTTTTTCTTTTTGTTGCTATATTTAACTTTTCCATACCTTCGGTCCACAGTCCCCATTTCTATAAGAGTGGCTGTAGAAAGATTTTAATCCCTCAGTCGTTTATCCACATCGACTGAGGTGAAACCTACTTCGTTCTCATTTATTCCTGTAACTTACATATCATGTGTCGTACATTTAATCCTGTACAGATAGATACTAATCACAGTCGTTTATCCACATCGACTGAGTTAATCCTGTACAGACTTCAACAGACAGTTGTGGATTACACAAGCACTGCAGAAAAGATAGCGTTGACCGGTGATTTTGTTATGCAAATATTGTTAAATTACAAGCAGATCTACATGTAACATCATTCAGAATATCTCTATGTATATTTGCTATGCATGGTCGTTTCCAGATCCAAGTCCAATTATGATCTTTCATATATATTTTGAATCTTTTTCAAATTACGAAAATTGTATTCTGAACCTGTAATTTAATGGTAGTCCTAAATTCGTAGATTTATTAATCGCAGGGTTCGCACAGTGTAGGGTCCAGGACCCTTTTTTTAGAAAAGAAGAAAATCATGAATGACCAGACAGTGGTGCCAAGATTACAATCTTCTTAGTAGCCATGTACAACACACGAGGCAAAGTACGCGGAGTGATATGAGAGTGCAACAAAAGCAATCCCGTCGAAATGATATGTCGCGGAATTTATGAGAAAAATAGACTGTGCAACCCTGACCGTGACGGTGTGACGACGCGCGCCAGGAGCCGCAGTACCGGCTCGTGTTGGATTGTTTGTGCGGATTGTTTGCGCCAAGTTTCGCGAGCCTGGGAAAGTCGGAGCCGCATACGTGATTGTGTCCTCTTTTCCGCGCCTTGACCTGTCCAGCAAACGCGGCCAAGTGCCCAGTAGAGGTGTGTCTGCGATTCCCGTTCGCGCTCTCATTCGTCGCGTCAACCTGTTTGCAGGAACGAATCTAGACACGATCCGTTACGAATATCGACGACAACACACTTGCAAGACCCTAACGCGCTCAACGATACACCATCATCTATCTATATAACATTGCACTACATACAAGCTATACGGCACGAGGATGAGGAACAACCTGCCTCTCCTCTCTCGCGCCATGCCATCTCGTGCAGCCTCCCCTGTACCATCATCCTCATTCGAGGTCTACACCGAGTCTCCACCCCAACCTCCACCGAATCCTAACTCTCTCCCTACCATCCGCCTCGTACAGGCAACACCATCCCCCGACTCCTCTGTCGCCGACACCGCCCAGCCTACTGCTGTCCTTGCGCCCAAAGGTCTCCCATCTCCGCGCAAGAAACTCGTTCCCAAAAAGAGCAAGCTTGCCCTCCTCACGTCCCGCGCTTCAGGAGCCTCATCAGCTGCATCGGAGCGAGAGAAGGACTTGTCTGACGTTGTACGACGCGTCGGACAGACACAAAGTTGGGGAATGGACCCGGACGGGACGTGTAACCTCACCGTAAACGGGGGAACTACGCGTAGTGTCAAGGGTTTAGGCATTGGGAAGAACAAAGCCAAGAACCGGAGTTCATGCTCGACAATTGACATCTACGTCGATCCTGCGGACGACCCTGATATTGGTGAGATTGTGGTGGTGAAGAAGAAGAAGAGCAGAGCGGGATTGGATGGGATCCGGTGGGCGTTAGGAGAAGTTACCAACGGTGGCAGTGGGGTAGGAGGTGAGGTAAAGGAAGAGGCTGAGAGAGTTAAGATAAAGGTGGAGGAGAAAGAGAAGTGGTGGAGTATCGGACGGGGAAAGCGGGATTCCAAAGATAAGGACAAGGACAAGGATACCGGAAAGCTCAAACATCGCGGCAAAGGTAGGTATCCCCATATCAACTTATATTCTATTTTCTAATCGTGCTCCCACACTAGTACCCTCCACCAGTGCCGTCCCTATCCAAGGCAGCATTGCCCCCCGCACCGCCATCCGCCGTCAACGCAATCACTCCCTCGACTCGAGTTTACTGCTTTCCAATACTTCTACCCTCCATCCTCCAGCTCAACTTCCCTTCCTAACCATCCCAAACCCTGAGGTGGAAGACTGCTTTTCTGCACACCCAGGCACGCAGTCGCATTATGCACAGCTCTATCCTCAGACTCAATTCCAACCACTCTCCCAAGCGCCTCCAAGACAGTCCCGTCGTCGCTTTGGCTCTACCCCTGGCCTGCTACGGTTCCCCGACGCTGGTTCCGACTCTGGGTTCGGTCTTGAAGTCCCCGATTCTGAACGCTACACCACCTCTGGAGTGGCAGGCTCACTCGCTGTCCGCGCGATGCGAAGCGTCAAGAGTTTGGCTAGAATAGGGAGTTGGGCCCAGTTGAAGAATGTCCCCGCACCCGGTCCTACTACAGACGTCGCCGTTGGTCCTGGAGAGTCGACGGTACCTGGAATTGGTGCTGGGACTTTGAATAACTATGGGACTGTAGGTGTAGAGAAAGCAGAGAAACCTAAGAAGAAAAAGGAGAAAGAGAAAGATAAAGATAAGGACCGCAAGCTGACGCTTGGAAAGCGCCTTAAAAGCTCGAGTAGTAGCTGGGAAGTCGGGGCACTTAGTAGCGGCAGCGCTGGCTGGCAAGGGGAATGGGGCGACGATACGACACGGTCTAGGCAGGGCTTTGGTGTGTTTGGTTCTGGACCCGGGCCGAGTACCGGGGAGATTGGACGTGGTCTTCCATCACACTTTCAGCACCACAAGCCGAACAAGACCAAGGGTCGCTGTGACTCTGGAGCGACTTTGTTGAGCCTTACCACTGGAACGGGTAGCTATAAGTCCGCTACTTCTAATACGAACTTGACTTCTATTTCGTCGGGGCCGGTACCTGGGGCTGATGGGAGGAGAGTATCGTCATGTAGCTCGAGCGGAGAATCGAGGGCCGGAAGTACGTATACTGCTAGTGGGGAGGATACCGCAGGATTCGGATTAAGCTTGGCGAAGGATAAAGAAAAGGAGAATGGAAGGGGGAAAGTGAGTGTGCGCTGGGCGAGTGTCGTTGGTGGGGGTATAAAGAAAGATCAGGATAAGAAGGGGGCGAAGGAGCAGAAAGAGAAGGGGAAGGAGGAGGAAAAGCGGGAGAAGAAAGAGAGGAAAGAGAGGGAGAAGAAAGAGAAAAAGGAGAAGAGGATGTCAGCTCGGAGTCTAGAGGGCCATAAACGGACACCTGTTATGAGTGTGTTTCCAGGATTAACGGGGGTGTCATTCGGACGAGGGGAAGATGGGAGAGAGGATACTCATTCTGCGGCTGCATCCTCTGCAGATAATCCACAAGTTCCTAACTCACATACCACCTCCGCTCCTACTCGCGAAGATGACAGCTCGTACGACATGGCAGATTACACATTGGAAGCACGGGAGGTTGAAGAAGACCATGAACTAGAGGAGGAGGAGGCCTGCGTACGCATTGCTGTACACACGTCTATTCCGCCTTTCATTATACGAGGAAGGGAGACTTACGTCGGTCAAAGCAGTCAGCGACCCATTGCCTTGGGTGCTCAACAGCAGGTCGATAGTTCAAGATCTCAGCGGCCCCCTACGGACAGGGAGACTGAAGCTGGGCAACACTCATCTGTCCCGCTCTCGCGTCCACGACCACGACCGTTCAGTGATCAGCTGCTTGGAAGAAGCAGGTCAAGACCGACGGGGATTGTGGGAAGTGTCGGGGATCGGGGCGGAAATGGCAATGGGAGGGAGGGTACGTAATTGTTGAATTCTTATTTTCTTTGTTATCAGTCTCTTCGCCATCCCTATTCATTCAATTTTACTTCGCAATGACTCTGATTTTTTTTTTACGATACCACGCTCATCCCAGACCTATCCTTTTCAGTCCTTGAAGCAGCCAACTCCGATCTTGCATCTCTCATCAACAGGCTGGATCTCGAGGCAACCCCAGACTCAAAAGCGTCTCGTCCCGTGTCCTTCGCTATTATGGACTCTACTACATCCACACGTCACTTACTAGGCGATCCTGAAAGCCCCACTCGCGGTGGCGTAGACGATAGTCCTCTGAAGAAGATGGCTGGCGCACGGGCACGAGCGAGCATCACGTCTCTGAGGCAGTACTCATTTTCACAGGGTAGGTCGCGTGGAAAAATGTCTAGGGATAGTGCGATGCGTGGCAATACCATCGCTATGGGCCGTGTAGTGATTCCCCCCGTTCCTCCTTTGCTCGGACAGCCAATAGTGCCGTGGGCCAACCTCATGTCTAAAGAGGGCGGCCGGGCAAAATCACAGGAGCCCTCAAAGGAAAAGAGTGCACACTCTAAATCGTCGTTCCCGACGCTGCGAAGACAGGGGAGGTTTGGTATGAAAGTTGATGTAGGATCAACCCTAGTGGAGGAATCCGTACCGCCAACGAAGCCGCCTAAGTATCAGCATCAACGTGTGGCTGAGATGAACGAGAATGGGAATATGAATCACCCTCCTGTTGATTCCCCTGATCACCCTGTAGCCAAAGCCTCTAAGATCCACACGTCATCGTCTGACCTCCGGGCACGCGCCGCACCGTTTATGCGCACAACGACGCAGCGCCCACCTTCGGTATCGTCCACGTTTGGCTCGTCTCTGGTGACCCTTAATAAGACCTCACATACGAATACACCGAGCCCACATAAGGCCGGGGTGCCTTCCTCCCACACCTTCGGCGCTTCACGACCTGGACCCACGCGATATGCTCTTCCTGCGGTCACCTCTGGATCATCGAGTCCCCGATCGGTTATGACGGCGGAGACTGAGACACCTACGCCTACTCCGCGACCGCAGCGTAGAGGGGTGGCTCGGGGTCATGGGGGGGAAGGGGGCTCATTGGTGCCGTTTGTGAAGAGGGTGGTGGAGAGTATTGAGGCGAAGGAGGCAATGGAGATGGAACAGCAGCAGCGGTCGGAGAAGCGATTGAGACGGAAGAAATCGAGTGCTGTTTCTCCGAGGGAAGGACTGGACGCGGACGCGAGGAGGGAGCTTGGATTTAAGGGTACCATGGGCGTTGCGGACGAGGATGTTGCTGGGCCACTTAGTGAGGGTGAAGACTCTGATATACCTGACGAGCTTCAGATTATATTATCTCAGTCGGATGAGAGTGGCACGTGGAAAATGGGGAACTTCCCTACCGATGCTTTGGAAGATACTTTGTCTTTTGTTCCCCCTGTGGAAGCCCAATTTCCCAATGTGGTTTCGGCTCCGAAGTTGCCACCGTCGCCTGGACTGCCGCCCTCGGTGCCACTTCCCACACCTTCGTCCACGCCGAGCGTCATTCATTCGCCCCCTCTGGAGCCTTCGCCACTCGCTCCTACCATGCTCCTCTATTTAGACCCGTCCCCTTCTCCGTCACCCTCACCAGGTATCGCTCCTCCCACCACCGCACAGACGCTCCGGGTTACCGTACGTTCTGCTTCCGAGGACGGAGCGGACGAAGCTGACGTCGACGAGCCATTCCACGCGTTCTCTGGATCCGAGGACGATACTAAGCAGAGCTTTGACTTTACAGGCGAGCTGCGGCGTCTCAACGAGTCCGGCGCTGCACATCGCCGCAGCTTCGTGGAGCAGCTCGAGAATGCCTTTAAGACGCCATCGAAACTGGGCGCGGAGGCGCTTGCGCTTGGGTTTGGAGAGTTTTTGGATGTGGGTGGACAGGATGCGCAGCGCCAGCGCGCGGCTCAGAAGGAGGGTGATGACTCGGTGCAGGGACATGATGTTTTCATGATGGTGGAGTCGTTAGCCGAGTCGCTGAATAATCTTCTTGGACCACAGAGTCCTGTGACGTCGAAACCTTCTTACGGTCGATTGGATACTGCGTTCAAGTTTGGTGGAAAGGTTCGCCCGCCATCTGAAGGTGACAGCATGGTAGTTTGTTCTAAATCTTTTATTTGTTTCTTAATTGATACTGAGAATACTACCAGTTGGACAATACAGTTGCACGAGAGTTACCTGGAGTTGCGGCGCTGAGTACATTACCCTCTCCCAACTCGCAACATCTCGTGCTCTCATCGCCACGTCCACGTGCCTCATCTGCATCTATGGTCGAAGAAGACAGCTCGCTCCTCCGTTCCATCTACGCCCACGCTGCACAGAGCATGGACATTGCAGGCCATCGTGCTGAGGCATTACTCGCGCTCGAGTCGGACACTAGCTCCAAGCGACGGGCCCGTCAGTCTCACATCCCTACACATGCCAGATCCTCCTCGGATACGAGCTTCTCCGGGATGTCCTCCTTCGGTGCCGTGCGCACCAAATTCGAGTTCAGCGCGCAGCGTCCTGCGTATTTCGACCCGGCCTTCCAGCTGTCAATGCCTCAGGCGCGACATGAGTCCTTGTTTAGTGTCGCTTCGATGTCGTCGTGTGGGGAGATGATTAATAATGAGCAGAGGGACCCTTTCAATTATGGGCAGGATGTGTCCTTGGACAGGGACCGCTTGGCGTCTATCGATGAGGCCATGGCGATGTTTGATCAGGACCGTCGTCGTAATCGGTTTTCGACGGACAGCGATGCGTCTAGCTTCTATTTCCGAGCACCCGCTCCACCGAATGCGAGTCAATCAAGGCCGGATCATGGACTCAACCAGTCCATTGTCCCCACGATCTCTATGAACGCCCCGCCCATCAGTCTCTATAATCGCAATTTTGGACAAAAGATGAGTGATTCCACGGGGAGTACAAGCTCGATTGCGAACGCACATGGTATGCATGGGGCTAGCGGTGGACGCGCCACTTGGGTCAGGCATAAGCAGGATGTGTCCATCGATAGCGTCTTGAGCGATTTCTCGGCGACGAGGCTAGGCCGTCCTGGGATTGGAGACAAGATGTTCGACTCGGCTGCAGAACATGGGCCATTGTCAGTGATCTCGGCCTCTCCCCCTGAGAGCGTGTCTGGGGACCTTGCGCAAAAGTCGTCATACGACTCAATTTTGGACGACGATCGGCGGTCTGCGGTAGACTCGATCTTTGACCATACAGGCCAGCCGTCGTCTGCGAGCTCAGAGTCTGTGTTTGGGTATGACACTAACGATGCGGTGCGCGGCAATCTTTTCTTGTCGGCGCATAGGCGTCCCTTGTCGGTTATCAGCATTGCTAATTCGGGGAGTCCTCATGAGGATGACACGATGATCTCGATGCTCGGGGGAGGTCATGTCCGGCGTCAGTCCATTGGTTCGTCGTTTGAGGCTTCGCCATGCGTTCGGGTCGAGAAGCGTGAAAAGCGCAAGCATTACAGCTTTATGCACCATCCTTATAGGTACGTCGCATCCCCGAATGAGGGGCGCCTGGTCCGTCGGGAGTCGGTGGGGTCCCCTGCGTCGTCCCTCAAATCCAAGTTTGGGGAGACTCGAATGTCGTTGGCGCAGAAAGGGTTGTTACATAGGAGTAGTCTCGAGGATAGTTGTCTCAGTGCAGAAGGGCAAGAGAATATCACTGTGAACTCTGGTAAGAAATAAGAAAAAAAAATCTTTATTGCTCATTTTTTTCCCCTGTATTCATTTTGTTTACAGCCCAGTCAGTCATGTTCTTCCGTCCGGCGCCATCTGCAAAAAACCGCTCACGCCCGCTCGTCCCAATCCCCCAGCCGCCTGACACTACCCCCCCTCTCTCGTCCTCGGAGGGCTCCCAGTCAGGGGGCTCGCAATCAAGCATCGACATTGCGCGCCTAAAGACGCTCCTACAGTCCGCTTCGACCGGCGCCGCATCTACCAACTCCCGTGCGCGGGCGCGGAGCCACGGACATCGCAGACGCGTCTCTCACATCTCGCGGGTCTCTACGATAGGAATTATTCCAGAGGAGATCCCGGGGCTGTCGAACTCGCCCGGGCCGTCGCCGGGACAACATTCTAAGCGAGACAGTATCCAGAGCATGTCGAGTGCGCCTCCGTCGCCCCGTGAGCCGGAGGTGGGTGCTGAGCCGAGCGTGGATGTGGTGGAGTGGGACGACGAGCGGATGGTGGTTGGGTTGCGGAAGTATTATGCGTTGAGGAATGAGGCGGACGATACGATCTCGCATAGTCGGATCGTGTGGCCTGATACGCCGTTTTCTGTCCATGCTGTGCAGAGTGAGTGTGCATACATGACATTCGTGTCGTCCGCTGACATTTTTTGATTTATGCTGCAGCGTTCACTCCGCCTCACCATCCGGCGGGAATGCAAGCCCTCTTAGAACACTCGAAGAAGTCCTACATACCGCTTCCCTCGGACCTCCGTCCTCACCGTGTCCGATCCCGCACGTCGTCCATGAACCGACCCTTCCCAAACCTCCGGAACACGCTGCAATCCTTTTCCTCCAGCCTCAATGGCACCAAGTCCCGTCGTTCCAGCGCTGACATGTCAACACCCTCGGCGTCGATTACATCCTCCGTCGACAAGGGCCGCGCATTGCGCTCCAAGACCGTCTCTCACAACAACCTCACGTCTCCTCCCCCCACACTTGCCACGCTCGCGCCGTTCTCACCGTTCTCGCTCGATATCAACCAATCTGAGGAACACACGAATATGAATGTTATCAAGCCTGGGGTTCGTACCCGCGTTGGGTCGGCGGCGCGACGGACCGTGATTGGATGGGCGAAAAAGAAGACACCCAAGGGAAAGAGTACACCCGGTGAAGGGAAGTCTGTCAATGCCAATAAGGAGAATGAAACGCATGGTTTGCTGACTAGGTTAGTGGGAAAATGATTTCACTTGCCTCTACTGTTTGGTGGTGGATGCGCTGATGCTCAAGCCCTGTTTCCTGTTCATTTTTATTTATTTATTTTAGTCCTGTTGAATCCCTCAGAATTGTACGACCGCGTCCTCGCAGTCGTGCGATGCCGACACCAGCTCTAGGTCCAGCTCCGAGATCGACGTCGCTGTTGATCTAGGGCGTTGTATTGACCACAATGCCATGCGAAATGCGGGGTAAAGTCCCCGCATGTATTTATACTAAACGAATTATGCCAGTAAAACTATGCACCCTCAGGCCTTGCTTATTAACGACATCTTGATGACAAACCCCTATGCCACCTCCCACTTTCTTTTACTTTTTGTGCTTGATGCAACCCCACCACCTGTAACGCTCTGTGATGCCCGTTCACGATTCTATTTTGATAGATACTCATGATTTTCCTTGTCGATTTTTTTTCTTTCGACCTTTTTTTTGTTAACTTCGTGACGCCTTGTTACGCTTTTCTTGATGAAGATTATTTAAATATTTACGATTTGTTACGACGTTCGTGCTCGTGCTGTACGTACTTGTGGCTTTTGTTGAGCAGGGCCCATGATAACTGTACTACCGTTATTAACACGACTATCGAATGTACCTGTAGGTCCGCAAATCCGAAACTCACTAAAACCGAAACTCATTGCATTTGGGCCACCCCTGTCGCTGCCAAATGGTTCGAAATCGATCTGATCAAGTCCCGTTGATCGCGAGATAAATTATTCGGGAAGTATCGAAACGAGTGAGACTTACGTCCGGATATGGGAGAGTTCCGCGAAAACGATGAGCCTGGGTGATTACTAGCCTCGGATTTAAAGGACTGCGAGAGTAACGCGGTAACGGTCAGCAGATGCAGGTGTGACAGGCCTAAGTTCGTGTGTCGCGCCGGCCGGGTGCCAGCTCTTCCCTGCGTGTATCCGAGACGGAGAATGCATGGCGAGCAGAGCCCGTCAACGCCCGTCGCTAAACCCACCCCGGTTTCCTCCCCTTCTGCATGCGCCAGACTCCCGTTCCATGCCGAGTGCGCCAAATGCGGCAACAGGTCGTGTGGCCTGTGACGACATTCGGTTCCTTATATACACGGTCCCGAACCGTTCGATCCTCCCACAGCTGACACCCGCCACAATATTCCCCCTCTTTTTTTGTTTCTTTGCTCTGTCCTCTCGACTTCCTCGTCGTCGTCGTCGTTGTCGTCGTGCGCAATGGCCTCCCAAGCACAGGCATTCCCACCGTCCCCTCTGCCCATGCCCAAGTCCAAGCCCAAGCCCTACCCCTTTTGGCTAGGCGGCGTCGCAGCCAGTCTCGCAGCGAGCATCACGCACCCGCTCGACCTCACTAAAGTGCGTCTTCAGGCATCGGGCGATAAGGGTATGATGCAGTCGCTCCGGAAGACCGTCCGCACCGCGGGCGTGCGAGGGCTGTTCGATGGCATATCGGGCACGCTCATGCGCCAGATGAGCTACTCGCTGTGTCGCTTCTGGGCGTACGATGAGAGTAAGAAGTTGCTTGGTGCGGGTGAGTTGTCTGACCTGCTGAGCCGTGCAGAGGACTTTATATCTTTCTTTGATCGAACCTGGGCGTTTGGTGATGGTACTGATGTGTGGTTCTGTTTAATGCGTTAGGAAAGAATGCGCCCGCATATAAGCTTGCTTTGGCAGGCAGCATGGGTGCGTTGTGTCTCCTCTGTGGTCTGAATTGCGGTGTCCAATAGTGCGATGCATGTGTTTGTAGCTGGTGGAATCGCAGGATTCGTGGGCAACCCTGCGGAGATCATCATGGTGCGGATGCAGGGCGACTATGCGAAACCGCCAGAGAAGCGTCTCAACTACAAGAACTGCTTCGATGGTCTGTTTAGGGTACGTTGCTTCATTCCTTTTTTTGAATTTTGTATCATTTTGAACACACATTCATCCTTTGGAATTTTTTCTACTACATTTATATCCAAGTTTATTCGATGTCTTTCATCATCCATTTCATAACTCTTCTCCCTTTTTTTCATATATAGATGATCCGGGAAGAAGGCCTATCGAGCCTCGCACGCGGCATGACACCGAACGTCATTCGTGCGATTCTCATGAACGCTAGTCAGCTCGCGTCGTGAGTAAGATTATTTACATTTTAATCCATCGTTCTTTTCTGTGTTTTTCCTTTCTATTTTTTTTTTTGTTTAATGCTTCCCTGTGGGGTAATTTCACCCCTCATCCTCTCCTCTGTCTCTTCCTACGACTTGGAAGTATTTTTCATTCTATTTATAATCGCGGACGCGGACACACGGACATAATCACGGGCACGGAAAGGGAATGGCATCACGGATAAGGAATGGCATCGATGGCACAAAAAGAACGGAACCAAATATGACATGATCATCAATCTGCTGGTGACGAGTTATGATGGACGGCGCATCGATCACGCTGGACGATGATCGCGATATCTCAGGGTGTTGATAATATAACAACACATCCTTGGTGTCTGTCCCCGGAGCGAGGAAATTGGGATCGTCGCTGATACTCGGAATCCGTCATGTTTCGTCGCTTGTATTCCTGGCTGACGGCGACGGCGACTGCAGCAGCAATTTATCGAGAATAATGGGATATTGAGTGTTGAGTGTGGAGTGAAAGGGTTTTGATGGTTGCGACTTGCTCTTGCCCTTCACACACTGACGAATGAAACGGAATGGGTACTTGCACTGTTCGTTGACCTTTTTGG
>QFEC01004196.1:0-10248 GCA_003316585.1 Gomphus bonarii
TATATACAACATAACAGTGATTATGAATTGATGAGAGCATATCTATTATTTCCAACATGAAGGTATGCACACCCATTCTATAAATACCCAACATCCCTAGAGCCAATTTCCTAGGACCCAAACCAAGGTTCAGGTACTCAGCCCTTAAGGATCTTGGCCTGAACCAAGGTATCTCTCCTCAGCTTAAGTGACTTGGCCTTGGGTTGAGTGGATCCTTTCTCAGTCTTCCTCGCTCCTTGTTAAGAATGGGCTGAGCTGAGGTTCTTGCATATACTCAAGTGAGGTTGTAACTTTGGGCAAGGTTTGGAATAGGGCTTGGCTTCAGCTTATGTGCTGTACCGTCTGGATCTCGTAGATTCCCTAATTTCTGAGGGCAAAGTTTAACTAAAAGCTTGGGGTAATCTTAGTCGATTTTCTGACTACTGAACTACTAATTTACATACACATTATATACGAGAGCAGTATTTCAATTAGTCAGAATGATTTCAAGTCAAAAGAACAAAGGGGTTTCCAGAATGGGAATTAAAACAAAGGTGAGGTGAAACATGGATGAGTAAGAATAAGGTTTGGGCAAAGTTGTTACAAAGATTGTTGCATGAAACTCCTTGCACCAACTGTACAAGGTGAGGCAACACATGCCTCCATCAGGTCATTGACCTGTACGGGGACATTGACATAGGTGCATGTGTGTGGTGCTTGGAGCGAGGTGTTTGATGCTCCAGAAGGTGAGGGGAGCGAGGAGGCTTATGCTTTGGAACCTGTCAAGACTGTGGTGTTAAGTAAATAATACTTCAATCTCTATGACTGTGGAAATAAATAGTCTAAGAGAATACTAAACTTTGCTGCAGCACAACTCTGGAAATAATTTAATATTTGTATATTGGTTACAACCCTCTGTAATAACTTGACAAAGTTAAGATGACTAGATTGTAATGTGTTTCTTAACAGCAAAGACTAATAGTCTGCAAAGTCTGTATTAGGCTCACGGGCACTATTGGGGTCCAAGTATTCCTAAAGAAGGGAATGCGCTCAGAGGCTAGAGGAAATAAGTGGATTGACTTGATATTCAAGTTAATTCACTCTGAGGAAAGACAGGATAAAGTGAAGTGCTTGTGAGGCAACAACACTTAACTGGAGAGTATCTCTGAACAGGAAAATCAACTGAACAGATCAACCCTAAAGCAGAATGTAACTGACTAGAAAATCAATAGCCAATCTCACCCTGTAAAATCACAAGGATGTCACCCACCCTTGGTGTTAAGCAGGAAAATCAACAGATGACTAAGAGAAGTGTCTCACGAATCACATGGATTGATAGGATAGAAGCAGATGTATGTATTGTCCAATTTAGAGGGCAGTATGTCCTCCTTTTATACCTTATTTACACTAGGGCGAGAACTTCTATCTATTAATGGTCATGGAAGATGGTAGAATATTATAGAAGGTTCCTAGCCAATCAACTTTCAGTTCCTAACTATGAGTCATTACCCAGCACAGCCTTGATCATGCACAGACCATGTACACTGCTTTTATGCCTTATATGTACATTGTTATGGTCTATTTACTCAGGCAATGTCAGGCCTTACATAGCCCCATACCTGTGCTGTAGTAACTAGCATAGGCCTGAGGCTGTGCCACTGTAATTCACATAGCATTGAGGCTGCACCTGGACACTGCGCGCTGAGATTGAATTTAAGCGCCCATGTTACCCGGTTTAGGAATATTAGCCAACTCAGCTGAGTTTGTGGACTCCTCAGTTGGGCTTCAACAAAATAAGTCAATTGAAGCCTCGAAAAAATCATAAAAAATAAGAGAAAAATGTGATAAATTCGAGACTATTGGATAATACATTTACATACCAACAGAATAATATTTATGTCACAAATCTAGTGACAAAAGTTAAAATTAAGTGAATATTGCAAAAGAAATTCAAAGAAAAAGAACTAGCACCATTGGGTGCTATGTACAGATAAGCCTAGATGTCCAGGATCCCCTACAGTGGAGCAGAAGGTTCAATGTGCTCTGTGGACAGAGTGAGGAGTGGAGCAGGGGGACTCAGAGGCCTTGAAGGATGTGGAAGATACCCCTAAGGTGGGTGGGTCTGAGGCATTAAAAAGCAAATGGAGGATGAGGGTGGAGTTGGAGGAGCTGGAGGGCATGTAGCTGAAGAAGGCCAAAGTGGAGGTCACTCTAAGGCCTGGGGTGGATGCCTGGATGGTGAAGATGGGTCTGTTGGTGCAGACAATAGCATCTGACCACAGTCAGATAGTAACTGCCTTTGAGTGAATGAACCAGTGGGAAGAGGAGAAGTTGAGGGAGAAGGAGGTCATGGGAGAAGGAACTGGAGGACAAGGGGAAGTGGAAGGAGAATAACCCATGGGATGAAGCAGGAAGCTCAGGTTTGGATGGGGGTGGTGCATTCTTTAGATCATGAGTGTGACATATAATGTATTTTTATTGTATTATTTTTAAAAATGTCTTAAGTCTTTTCTCTAAGTCCTTTGTTGAGCAAGCAGTAAGGGTCCTGTTTTGTCAGGGTAGGCTCAGTAGAAGTCAGAGACAACTTCAGATGCATTTCTAAGTTCAGAAGTGGAGGCAGGAGGTTTTGTCCTTGGTGCCCTCATATCCAGACCACTTGACAAGATACTGGAGTTGACATCTATGATGCTTGTCAATCTTGTAGTTAAGGACTTCAGAGATCTCATATTCAGGTTCACCATTGATGATAACAGGAGTTTGGGGCAGGGTGACTTGATTTGGGAAATCATTTGGAGTTGATAGTTCCAGAATGGAGATGGAAGATGGGATGTATAACATGTATATTGTTTGGAAGTCAGAGGGTGAAGGAGATGGAGCCAACTTGAGCAATAATTTCAAAGGAACCTAGATATTTTTCAGTAAGTTTCTTAGAAGGGCTCATATTATGGATATTATCAGATTTAACAAAGACTTTGTCACCAATTTTAAACTCTGGGGGTAGAGTCCAGCAATGATTCACTGATGCTGAGTGTCATTGTTGAGCTTTGGAAATGGTATTATAGAGTTCTTGGTGGAGTTTGTCCAAGTCCACTGCAAAGTCTCATGCTCTTGTGGAGGCAAGGTCTCATTTGGGGTATATGGTAATGTTTGGGTGGTAACCCTTGTTGGCAAAGAAGGGTGAAATTCTGGTTGTGGTATTTGGAGCATTGTTGTAAGCAAACTCTGCATTTGGAAGTAAATCTGACCAGTTGTCCTGTTGATAGTTACAATAGACTCAGAGGTATTGTTTGAGTATCTGGTGCATACATTTGGTTTGTCTGTCACCCTTGGGATGATATCTGGAGGTGAAGTGAAGCTTCATATCAAGAGCCTTTCCAAGGGATCAAAAGAAGGATGACGTGAATTCTGTGCCTTCATCCAAGGTGATGTATGATGGAACTCCATACTTGGAGAATATGTGAAGTACAAAGAGTTTTGCAAGTATTGGGGCAGTGATTGTATCAAAGGTGGGAATGAAGACAGATTGTTTGGTGAGTCTGTCTATGATGACTAGGATGGTGGAAGTTTTTCTATGAAGTCCAAGGAGATGAAGTTCCAAGGATGTTCAGGGATCAGGTGTTGCTTGAGTAGTCTGTAGGGGTGATGTCTGTGATTTAGAGTGCATGCAAGTAGTACAAGCTTTAATATAAGACTTGACAGAGCTGTGGAGCTTGGGCCAAACATAATCTCTATGGATGAGTTCAAGCATGCAGTTTTATCCAAAATTCCAGAGATTGGGTGATTGTACTTGTCTTGTAGTACTTGGAGTCAAAAGTCACCAATATCAAGGATGTAGATGCATTTGTCCAGGAGGAGGGATCCTTCAGGGTCTACAGACCAGCATTTGGTGGGGTTGTTAAGTCAAGGGGATGCAATGGGATCAGATCAAAGAGATTGTTTGATGCCCAAGTGTAACTTGTCAATGTCCATGACCATTGCTGCTTGGAGGGCTGGGTAACACAAGGACTTTGTGCAGAGCAAGGAGATGAGTTGTTCAGAGGTGGAAAACTAGACATAAGTTATGTGGATTGATGGCCACATAGTTGCTTCCTCCCTCTTTAGGTTAGATATCCCATTGTCTTGTCAGAGCATTGGGTTTGGTGCCAAATTGACCAAGATGAAAATGAATGATGAGGTTGAATTGAGAAAGGTACTCTGATCATCAGACTTGACATTGAGCAAGGAGTTTGGTTGTGGAAAAATATTCCATGTTTTTGTGGTCAGTAATGATGTCAATTGCTTTCGAGGAGCCTTTGGGGTAGTGATGCCAGCATCTGAATGCTTTGGAAAAGCAAGCAGTTCCTTGTCATGGATGTCATAGTTTAATTCCAGGGGGATGAAGGTCTGGGAATAGAAAGCAATTGGGTGGATGTCATTGTCTATTGGAGATATTGTGGACAGTATAGCGATAAGCACATAGTCTGAGGCATCAGTTTCCACAATCAGGGGGGGATCCAGTGGGTGAGCACAGGAGCAGTGGTGAAGGCCCTTTTCAAGGTTTCAAACACACTCCAGCATGCTTCAGTGAAAACCCATGGAGTGTCTTTACAGGTCAAATGGGATAGCAGAACAGTAAGATCAGAGTAATTGAATATGAAGCATCAATAGAAGTTTGAAAATCTGAGGAAAGATTGCACATCTTTGACTTTTTGTGGTTTGGGCCATTCTTGGATGACTTTGACCTCGTCATCAGCCCTGGTAAAGCCATTGGGTGAGAGGATGTATCTGAGGTATTCAACAGTGTCAATGTGCTAGAAATACTTGTCTGTGTGAGCATACAGGTGATTCTTTTGGAGCTGCTAAAGTATGTCTCAAACATGTCCTCAGTGTTGGTCTAGGTCATTGAAGTACATGAGGATGTTGTCCAAATAGATCAGGACTGAGAGGTTGAGAAAATATCATTCATAAAGCATTGAAATGCTGTGGGAGAGTTGGTGAGTCCAAAGGGCATCACATACCACTCAAATAATCCATATCTGGTTCTGAAGGCAGTTTTCCATTTGTCACCTTCATGGATTTGAATGAGGTGATAGATGTGTCAGAGGTCAATTTTGGTGAATATCCAAGACTTACAAGGACTGTCAAGGAGGTCAGTCACTCTGGGGAGTGGGTAGTGATCTTTCTTCATAATCTTGTTGAGCTCTCAGAAGTCAATGCAGAGTTGAAGAGAGCCATCCTTTTTACAAGTGAATAGGACTGGAGCTCCCCCAGGAGACCTGGAAGAGTGGATGAAGCCCATGGAGACATGTTCATCTAAAAATTCTCAAAGTGTTTTTAGTTTACTCTGAGAGAGGAGTAGATCAGACTGAAGGGAGGAGATGTTCCATCTTCAAGTTCAATCTTGACCAGTGTGGAACTACTGTGTTGGCTCAGGCCTTACTGAAAACATCCACAAAACCATAGTATTCATTCAGGATGCCAGTCATGTCAATTGGAGCATCATTGGAGTCTAATTTGTCAGATGCTGAGATCAGTAGTTGGAAGGTTTGCATACCATCCATTTTGAAGATGTGGGTAAATGCTGCTGCATTGACCAGGGTGATTTTGAACACAACTAGTGGGGTCAGAGTTGGAGGTTTGGATGAGTGCAGAACAGATGTTGCTGGTTCTGGTGACACCATAGACTCAGCTGGGGTCAGAGAACTAAATGTGATACTGCTCAAACAGATTGTAGTGGGTGAGCCAGTTGTGTCCAAGGACTGCCAAACAACTAGAATTTAGTGGAGTTATGAAAAAGTAATGGAGTGTTTCTCCTCCTTTGGGAAGCAAACCAGCAGGTTGATTGCCTTTTGGATGACTGAGTTGGTTGATCCATTGAACAAATGGAGTGGTATTGGAGTGATGTCATAGGTATGGAGTTGATGATTGGATGCAAAAACAGAATCTAGGAAACAGTGCATTGATTCTGAGTCAATAAGTGTGCTGATGTATTCTTTGGAATTAATTCATAGGTAAGTCATATTGTCAGAGAGTTTGGACTGGAAAGAGTGGATATGTTGAGATGTATTTCCATTATTGCACTGTTGGGTTCAATGCAGCCCTCAGCTGGTGCCAGAGTCAGAGTGTGAAGGCAATGCTATTGAAAAAGTCACAACAACAAAATACTCTAATATTAATGAGCTGATAAGGGGGTTCTCCACCTGGTGTAGTGGTAATCCTCAGTTTATACAAGGGTTACTAGTAATAAGTACATGAAGAGCTCACCTGGTATAGCAGTAATCCTCAGAGATCAAGCTGAGGGGTAACCATTACACCAGTCACAACTTATATACCCTAATCCAGCACTTATTATGTAATCTGGAGATGCAAGGCATGGAAACATAAACAGGAGACAACAAACTGAATGATGAACTCCAAGCTGAACCCTGACACAGAGGGCTGCTCAAGAGTTTTTGAATCCAAGGCTGTCTTAGCATTGGAGTTCTTGTCAGATGATTTGCTGTCTGTTGTGGAAGTGACTCATCCTTTTGCGGCAGAGGAGGTTGATTTTAGACACTCCTTTGCTATGTGACCTGTTCTAGCAGTTGAACTTGACCAGGTATTTGGTGACTCATTGGTTGTCACACATATGAAGGGTTTTGAGGTCAGCTTTAGCTTCACCTACAGGGTCATGGGGTCCAAAGTTGTCTTTCAACTCAGATACAAATTTGGAGTAATCATTAATCCAGGAGGGGTTGACATCAGAGGTAAGGGTGGGTTTGAACCAGTCTAAGGTGGTTCCTTTCAAGTAAGACAGTACATAGGTAACTTTCACACTATTGGATGAAAAGGTGTCAGGATGGTCCTGAAAGTATTACATTGAACCAGAAAAGGCTAGAGTTTATGAATGTCAGAGCCATCAAAGGTATCTGGCTCTTGGACCTTGGTCTGAGGTGAGGACTTCTTTGGTGATGACAAGTTGTAGGCCAACATGGTGGTAGCCTCAGTGAGGTTCAGAATGTTGTTTGAGGTTGTTGACAATGCTCTAGGGGGGTTCAGAGCTAACAAGATATTGGATGGAGACTGAGGGAGTTGTGATCAGAAGGGGGGTCAGGGGGGTCAAGCATGTTGGGATTTGTGCTTGTGTAGGGTTTTCAGGGTTAAGTGGGGTTAGGGGTGAGTGAATACTTGGGAGCATGGCTAGGACATTAGATACATGGCATACAGATGCTTCTGAAATAGTTCTAAGAGTACCAGTGCATATGTTGCTTCAAGTGCTACATCTCATAGACAATGAAGAGTGAGAGTTCAAATAAACTGTTAAGTCCAGAGCTGTAGATGTTGTGTCCAGAAGGGTTCTGGAGTGGTCTGAGCTGTCAAAGTCAAACCAGGGTATGGAGTTGTGAGGACTTGGATTCAACTTATGTGTTGCACCCTCTCACATCATCTTGTCCTTGTATTTGTGGAGGTGTCATGGAGGTGTTGTGGAGAGAGGTTATGGAGTGAGTTCATGGAGATAATGAGGAGACTGTAAGGGCAACCCTTGTAGGGCTCCCTGAGGTTACTGAAGTCACATGACTGAGGCTAGCAAGGGGGAAAACCTAAGTCTATTGAACAATGTACATAGAAATAGAGCCTCACCTAGCAAGGGGGAAAACCTAAGAGGAAAACTTAGGGTCCCTTGCTAGTGAGCTATGCAACCTATATACCTGTTGTCCACTCCCTACTTCCTCAGCATACCTTACCCCTCAATGGGGCCCAAAGGTATCATATCCCCACAGCCCATATCCAGCATTACAGCAATTGAGCCAATGGCCTGGCCTCTCAGTTCAGTATGTCTCATGTCCAGACTGAGGTGTTGCAGTAGCACTTATCAACTGAGTGTGGGGTTCAGTTCAGTTCTGCTTGGTATGGGTGGATCAGCTCAGTATTGGCTTGGGACTCAAAATGGGTGGTCCCCTGACATCACCCCCCTTCTAGAGTGCTGTGTCCTCAAAGCAGGTGCCATGATCAATTCAAAAGCCATTGACTGGATCCCTCGAGGTGCTCTCAGGTGTGCAAGGTAGAATTCCTGTACCTTTGCTGGTACTGCCGTGTCCTCTTCCACTACCCATGTGTTCTCCTCATACCTGTACCCCTCTCACTTCACTAGGAAGTAGAGTTGACCCCTCATCAACCAACTGTCTAACACCCTCTCAACTACATAGTGCTCCTCTCCATTTACCAGCTTGGGCAGCAGGAGGTTTGGCTCTTTGGCTGAGGATTGGGTCTTCAGGAGCTGGAATGAGCTTAACAACATTAAAGACCAGATGGAGTTGGGACATGGATGGGGGGAGCTTGAGTTTGTACAAGTGTCCTCCCACCTGGCTCTGGATGACATATGATCCAAAGCAGCAGTGACCAAGTTTTTGGGAGGGCCAGGTCATGTGAATGTCCAATCCATTGAGGAAGACTCAGTCACCTATGTGATACTTGGGAGCTGCAATGTGGTGTTGGTTGTAGTACCAAGCCATGTCATCTTTTGCTCTGGCCAGTGCCAACTTCACCTCCTCCATGTTGTGACAAATGGAGGAAGCAGACAGGGGCAGGAGGTAGGAACGAGGGAACAGAGAAGTCAGAATAAGAAGAGAGCACACATGTGGATGAAGCAGATAGACAACAAAGGAAACAGGGTTAGGTGATTAGAGGGAGATTCAGAAGAAGCGGTGATTCATAGTATAGGTGCCTACGATACAAGGAAAGGACAAGGACTGAGTTCCAGAGTAGGGAGACATAAGACAGGATAGGATTTAAGAAGGTGATAAGAGATACAATGGGGATATACTGCTGACTCACACAAGAGAGGACTTCCATCAAAAAGATCATAACATGGCGATCCACATTGGGCTGACCACATATGGACGCTGCCTTAGTACAGTTGCACAGGGGGGATTCATACAGGAGTACGAGTTCATATATAAGAATGACATAGATACTAGAAATAAATCAGTCTCACACTCACAGAACACTGCTGTTATCGCTCATACTCCCATCATCGTCAGGAAGCCCCAGAATACCAAGAATGACACCTTGGACTATACTAGATACAATAACTAGAATACAAATCCTAGTTACATATCATCATCCATTTTCCCCAGCTTTTAATCAACACTCCAGCAACCTCTCCATCCCATCTTTGAACTCATTCATGGTCTCAATTCAGGACTCAGGCTCTCTGGGATTTAAACCCATACATGGGTGCCTTCCCATGTCTAACATGAATGAGGTCTGTTGGGTGGCTGAGTGAATGTGGTTGTTGTACTGGAACTCAGCTAGCAGTAGTAGGTTATCCCAGTCATCATTGACAAACAGACAAAGGTACTGTTTGAGTTCTTGGTTGACACATTTGGTCTGTCCATCCACCTGGGGGTGGTATGCCATTGTGGCTGCAAGTTTGATACTGAGGAGCCAATAGAGCTTGTGAGTGAATTCAGTGATGAACTGAGGGCCTTGGTCAGAGATGACCTGCTTACGATTGCCACAGGTACTGAAGGGATTGCTGAAGGTTTTGAAAGATGCCTCTTGCATGTACTCCCCTATGGCATTGGGAGTCCTCTTCCCAGTGAATCCCTCAAATGAGAAGGGGATTGAATCTCAGCCAAGGAATATCACATCTCCAGCCTCATAGGGCAGGCGAGTGAGGGGTTTCTTTTACTAGGGAGTGGAGAAGATGGGTTTGGGTGGAGCTGGGAGTTCAAGGAGTTCCTCAATTTGTCTAATGTCATTTGGGTCAATGAACCAGTGTGATGATACAGGGTAGGATTCAAGTGGGAGGAGACTCTGTTGGCTGGATTGACTGGTCATGTTGTAGTGAAGAGGTTGCTTGCTATCAAGTGGGTGGGGGAGGACGGAGAGTGGATGTTATATAGGTGTTGAATGGAGTAGGACATAAATGAAGGGAATTAAATGTCAGGTGAAGTGTCACTTATTTTTTGGGGTTAGAGTGTCATGTGCTAGGTCCCTTTCTTCTGTCCAATCAAAGAGGTGTCACTTGGGAGTTTCCATGAAGTTTTCTAGAGTTCAAAAGGGGAGGGTGGCAAATAGAGTAGCTGATACATGTTGTGGAGCTTCAGGGTTCTGTTGGTTAGATTCCATAACAAGTCATTTTGCTCCAGAGATATCCTTCACAGGTAACCAGGAATCATCTGCAGGTCCATAACCCTTCCAATGGACTAGGTATTCTAGTCATTCTTGGTAGACCCTGCTGTCTAGGACCCTTTCAACTTCATACTCAGGGACTCCATCTCAAATAACAGGAGGAGGGGGAGGTTG